>CM044566.2:24415260-24505260 GCA_024416835.2 Perccottus glenii
AAAACCTGTTCTGTTTACTGTGACACTGATGGAAAGATAGAAATACTAAGACACCACTCTCCCAAACCTGTGGTGTGTTCAGTGAACTTGTTTTTTTAGAATTAAAGGACTATATGACCAAAACAGACCAAGCTTTCTTTTAGTTGGACCATAAACTCTTTTACAAACGTCAGCTGAATTTAAAATCACTAAACAATCTGAAATACCACTTACAGTGCATCTATTGTGTTTATTGGTATTAAGTATAATGGTTATTGTAGCTACACACATTATATCCTGTTTGAATCAGCTCTGAATGGAAAATGAGTCTGAGGTGTTGAATAAACATGGTCCATGGCGCTGCTCCTCAAAACCCAGTCCACGTCAAGGCTGCATCTGTTTGTGTGAGGGGCATTAGCATAACAACAGCCTGACAGCGAGGCTCAACATGCCGAGACATCACTTTTTCTGCATCTACCGCCGCTTCTCCCTTCGCTGTTTCAGAGTTCGGGGAGGACCGGCCTCGTTCGCAGATGGAGGCCGTTCGGTGTCAGTGAAACCGAGCTGAGTCAGGACTAAACCTGGTTTAGACCCGGGTCATGTGAGCGAGATGATGCATAATAATTATACATAAAGATGGCATTATGAATAAAACTCAGAGTAATCATCGACAGTGGGGCGACCCGACGGTGAGCGGAGACAGAGAAGCTGTTGTCAGCTGTTTAGTGGGAAAATTTAAATCAATAGTTGTGTCTCAGAAACTTATGGATTTAATTTAAAATGAAATATACAAAATGGATGTATTTCACTTTATACAGAATCTATTTTAAAAAGACTTATTTAACATTAAAACCTGTTCAGATACAATTAAAAAATCATTCTAAACCATTTAAACTGTTTGAACTGAAATATAAAGCTGTTCATGGTTTAGTCCTGGTTTAGTCCTGGTTTTGTCCTGGTTTAGACCTGGTTTAGACCTGGTTTAGTCCTGGTTTAGACCTGATTTAGACCTGGTTTAGTCCTGGTTTTAGTCCTGGTTTAGACCTGGTTTAGTCCTGGTTTAGTCCTGGTTTAGTCCCTGTTTAGACCCGGTTTAGTCCTGGTTTAGACCTGGTTTAGACCTGGTTTAGACCTGGTTTAGTCCTGGTTTAGTCCTGGTTTAGACCTGGTTTAGACCTGGTTTAGACCTGGTTTAGTCCTGGTTTAGTCCTGGTTTAGACCTGGTTTAGTCCTGGTTTAGTCCTGGTTTAGACCTGGTTTAGTCCTGGTTTAGTCCTGGTTTAGTCCTGGTTTAGACCTGGTTTAGTCCTGGTTTAGACCTGGTTTAGTCCTGGTTTAGACCTGGTTTAGTCCTGGTTTAGTCCCTGTTTAGACCTGGTTTAGTCCCTGTTTAGACCCGGTTTAGACCTGGTTTAGACCTGGTTTAGACCTGGTTTAGACCTGGTTTAGACCTGGTTTAGTCCTGGTTTAGTCCTGGTTTAGACCTGGTTTAGACCTGGTTTAGTCCTGGTTTAGTCCCTGTTTAGACCTGGTTTAGACCTGGTTTAGACCTGGTTTAGACCTGGTTTAGTCCTGGTTTAGTCCTGGTTTAGTCCTGGTTTAGTCCTGGTTTAGTCCTGGTTTAGACCTGGTTTAGTCCTGGTTTAGTCCTGGTTTAGACCTGGTTTAGTCCTGGTTTAGACCTGGTTTGGACCTGGTTTAGTCCTGGTTTAGTCCTGGTTTAGTCCCTGTTTAGTCCTGGTTTAGTCCTGGTTTAGTCCTGGTTTAGTCCTGGTTTAGACCCGGTTTAGACCCGGTTTAGTCCCTGTTTAGACCCGGTTTAGTCCTGGTTTAGTCCTGGTTTAGTCCCGGTTTAGTCCCGGTTTAGTCCCGGTTTAGTCCCGGTTTAGACCCGGTTTAGTCCTGGTTTAGTCCTGGTTTAGTCCTGGTTTAGTCCTGGTTTAGACCTGGTTTAGACCTGGTTTAGACCTGGTTTAGTCCTGGTTTAGTCCTGGTTTAGACCTGGTTTAGTCCTGGTTTAGACCTGGTTTAGACCTGGTTTAGTCCTGGTTTAGTCCTGGTTTAGTCCTGGTTTAGTCCCTGTTTAGTCCTGGTTTAGTCCTGGTTTAGTCCTGGTTTAGACCTGGTTTAGTCCTGGTTTAGTCCTGGTTTAGTCCTGGTTTAGTCCTGGTTTAGTCCTGGTTTAGACCTGTTGGGGATTAGGGCTCTATTTGAAAAAATCCTAGTTAAGGATATAGTGCACGGCCTACTGACCTGATGAATAGAGGAAGAAAACCTGTAGGTCACCTGGGGTCCAGTCAAATCCTGCCTGAATTTTACCACCAGAGGCCAGAGGAGAGGCATTTTTTACTGGTGTGTGTTTTTTTGTTTAGCACAGGCCTATTGGGGGGGGCATAAAGCAGGTCATCCATAGTGCAGTCTTGGTGCTGTTTTAAGTGCTATCAGTCAAGTGCTTAATAGGAAATATCAGATCAATTAATAAAATAAAAGTTAGTAAAAATAAAACCTTGTTAGTAATCACACAGTTAGTCAAACCATTGTCCGAGACTTGATCCATGGATTCCCCGCTAATGTGCTGTTCCTGTAGGTCTGTGTCTGGGTGTATGCTGTTGTACATATGAGTAGAACGATTAGATCCCTCTCCATAGAGCCAGGTCCCACTGACATTACTATAACATGCCTCAGGTAAGTGCGTCTAGTTTTTTAGATTCAGTTTAGTCCCTGTTTAGACCTGGTTTAGTCCTGGTTTAGACCTGGTTTAGTCCTGGTTTAGACCTGGTTTAGTCCTGGTTTAGTCCCGGTTTAGTCCCGGTTTAGTCCTGGTTTAGACCTGGTTTATTCTTTCTGGTTTGTTTGAGAATACCAAGTCTATTCTGTTTTTGAACGATTTGTTATTATAGTAGGGTCATTAATAATTTGTGTTAAACTTAACTGATCCGTGATCTCTTTAAGCTTTTTTCTGTCACTTTTGTTGTCCCAATTTACATTAAAATCTCCCAAGAGTATAACTTCTTTGTTAAGGTCACAAAGTGTTAGAAGGGTCTTCAATTGAGTATAAAAATCTACTTTTGCAGAAGGTGGACGATAAAGACATATTACTGTGAAGGACATTTCTGCACTAAGTGACATATTAACTCCAACACATTCAACTAAAATTTCATCTGGTACAATAATCTGTGTACAGTTTATATCATCCTTAACATATAAAAAAAACACCACCTCCTTTTCCCTGAAGCCTGTCCTTTCTATAGACATTATAGCCTTGGAGCGTTACAGCTGCTTCTGGAGACGAGGAATTAAGCCAGGTTTCTGTTAACCCCAGGAAATCGATGTTAGAGTTGATAAGAAGATGTTCCAATTGTTCTCTTTTTGGCGTCATGCTGCGTATATTCAAATGGCCGCCTAAAAGCCACAATAAGTCCCATATTGTCCTGGCTTGGTTAAGAGTTTGAAATAACTTAATGAACCGGTGCTTATTTAGTACAGGGTTTCTATGCCTATGTATAGCTTCTATACGTGTATGTGATGGCTTACGGGTGTGGTCAGACTGCTGCTGCGTAACAGGGGTACCCGGCGAGGCCGCTGCCGTAGGCCCAACCGTTGTCACTCCACCGTTCAAAGACCTCTCCGCCGCTGTCCACGCCGCACGCCCCACGGAGCAGGCTCCAGCACCAAGTCCCCCCTCCACCGCAGTCCGTGCTACAATGCGTGCACCATCTCCGTCCGCAGCCGCTGTCCCCACGATGACGCGCGCACCAGATGCCTCGTCGTGGTCTCGAGGACACCCCGGGTCCATGCCACGCCCGGCCCAGGCGCCCGTCACCCCCAGGAACAGCACCGGCACCGACGCGAAGAATGGCCCCGTCGAGCACAGCGACAGCAGGTGAGGGTTCGCGGCGCTGATTTGTTGTGTTAGCGGTATTAGCTGTGTAGAGGGTAGGGGTTGTACGAGCCATTGTATCCGGTATAGTGGTTGAGTTGATTGTGAAAGAATAAACCATTCATGTTCCTGAAGTTGCCAGTTCAATTGAAGAAACTGGAATGAAAACTGTAGAGGCCACTGTGGTTGCAGTGCCAGAGTTAGAAGCGCAGTTGGCCACAGTGCTATCCCAGCTAACACCTGTGAGAGCCCGGCTTGTTGTAAGCGTGGCATGAATACACCTGCTCTGGTCACCTGTGATGATAGGATCATAGTTTCCAAGAATAGGGGCCCAGGATTTTGTTCCACATCTCCCGCTAAGAGCAGTATAATTACAAGTTGTAACAATCCTGCAGAGCGGCCAGGTTTGCTGGTTAGTTTTCCCACTGGAGCACTGCAGCCGACATTTGTGAACCTGGTGTACAAGACCTATTGGCTTCTTTGCGCAGGGATAAAAACTTTCTTCTTTGATAGTGTACAAACACCAGAAGTGTACACTAGCAGGTAGAGCGTTACAATACAGATTACCACCGACAACTGTAATGAATAAGGCGTTTTTCTGTGCGCTGAGTAATGTTTTTGAGGCAGGCACACAGGACCTGCCTGCCGGCGTGTCTGCGCAGCTGTCGCCATATTCGTGTTTAATATTTTCCAAAAGCCTGCCGTTTCTAAATCAGAAATAGTGTGTTCTTTAATCGGTCTGATCCATGTCTCTCACCGACCTGGCCTTTTACACAACTCCAACGTGTCTCTGTCTGTGTCCAAGTGTCCAGAGTGAACCCTCTACCCAAAGCTGCTGGGATAGGCTCCAGTCACATGACCCCTAACGAGACTAAGCAGAAGAACATAAGCTTAATAATAATAATTATAATATTTATAATAAAATGTATAATAATATTTATAATGCCATTAATAATAATAACAATAATAATAATAATAATAATAATAATAATAATAATTATTATTATTATTATAATAAGTATTATTATTATTATTATTATTATTATTATTATTATTAATAATAATAATAATAATAATAATAATACATATTATTATTATTATTATTATTATTACTATATTTATAATATTTATTGGATGATTATAAACTAGAGCCATCATCTGTACTACTGTCCAGTTTTGACACTTTCTCTTGTTCTTCACACTTTAACAGTGACAGAAAAATAACTTGTGCAAAAGCCAAACACAGTTTTTCATCAGATCCTCAGCTGCAGAGCTTAAGAATGCTTCCAGTGTGGAGATGATGTCATGGAGGCTCCACACAGAGCAGTTCAGAGCATCCTTTATCATTAGGCCTAATTAAATCCTTCTGCCACTAACTAAAGTAAAGTTCACCTGTTTGTGTTTAAGAGACCAAAAGATACTCGTATGATGCTGCGTTCAAGTGTGCTCCTGTAAACTCAGCGCTATAGGTTTAAGTAAACATTACTTTAACATTGAAGATGTTGCACACATTTACAAACACAAATATACAAATGCAGTGGAGTAGAAAGTACAGATATTTGCTCTAAAATGTAATGGAGTAAAAGTTCTCTTAAATCTACTTGAAGTACAGATCGTTAGGGACAGGAACAAACATTGTGTCGTTGTTTTTTGAGCTGGGCGCCAATCTTCTCTGTTTCCGTTTGTGGTGTTATTTCAGCTCATCTTCATCTGCTCCACTCACAGCTGACATTTTCCTCCCACAATCAGCGGCGTATTCAAAACACAAAGGTCAAGGAAAATACCACTCAGTGCAGTTTTCACATACGGCAGATATTTAGACATTTACAACTCACTGCAGAAAACAATCCTTTCTTTCCCTCGTGGCTCTGACCTGGAGATAGAAGGGCCCGGAAACGTTCTACTCACAGAGAAATGTGAGAGAAAAGTGCTTTTAGAACAAACTCAGTGAAGCGTGTGATGCATTAACAGGGTTTATGTGATTTTGATCTGTTCCTCATTTAAACAAACCACAGAACAGTTGTTTTAGTCTTACTTTAGTCTTGATTGGACCAAGGTTTAGTTTTCTATCTCATTGTGGGAGCTTTAGTTCCGGTTTAATCCTAGCTGTGGTTCTTTTTAGTCATGATCTAGACCTGATTAGTCCTGGTTTAGTCTTACTCTGGTAATCAGTTTATCTTTAGTACCTGTTTTATGCTCAGGTTCATCTCATGATTTAGTCCATATTACTCCTACATTTAGTCCTGTTTTCCTTCATGTTTAGTCACAGATTTAGTTCAGGTATAGATCATGGAATTACCTGGTTTAGTAAAGGTTTTAGTCCTAGTTTGGTCTTGTTTTTAGTTTAGGTTTTCTAAGACTCACAGGTTTAGAGCTTGTTCATTCTTTTCAAGACTTGCTTTAGTTCCGTTTAGCTCATCTTCAGCGTCTGAATGAGTCTTGAGTTTAATCCAAGGTCTAGTCGTGGTTTAGATTTAGTCCCAGTTTTGTCTTGGTCTCATTTATTATAATTTAGGTCCATGTATTCCAGGATTTAATTAAAGGTTTATTTGAGATTTAGTCCTTACTCTTTCTTTAGACCAGGTTTAGACCTACTTCTAGTCCTAAGTTTAGTCTAAAGTTTACTTCAGTCCAGGTTTTGTTTCCTATATTATCTTTCGTCCACATTTAATTCATTAATCCTTAATTAAGTCTTGTTTAGACCTGGTTTAGTCCTGGTTTAGTTCCTGGTTTAGTCCTGGTTTAGTCCTGGTTTAGACCTGGTTGAGTCCTGGTTTAGTCCTGGTTTAGACCTGGTTTAGTCCTGGTTTAGACCTGGTTTAGACCTGGTTTAGACCTGGTTTAGACCTGGTTTAGACCTGGTTTAGACCTGTTTTAGTCCTGGTTTAGACCTGGTTTAGTCCTGGTTTAGACCTGGTTGAGTCCTGGTTTAGACCTGGTTTAGTCCTGGTTTAGACCTGGTTTAGTCCTGGTTTAGACCTGGTTGAGTCCTGGTTTAGACCAGGTTTAGACCTGGTTTAGACCTGGTTTAGACCTGGTTTAGACCTGGTTGAGACCTGGTTGAGACCTGGTTTAGACCTGGTTTAGACCTGGTTTAGACCTGGTTTAGACCTGGTTTAGACCTGGTTGAGACCTGGTTTAGACCTGGTTTAGACCTGGTTGAGTCCTGGTTTAGACCTGGTTGAGTCCTGGTTTAGACCTGGTTTAGACCTGGTTTAGACCTGGTTTAGACCTGGTTTAGACCTGGTTGAGTCCTGGTTTAGACCTGGTTTAGACCTGGTTGAGACCTGGTTGAGACCTGGTTTAGACCTGGTTTAGACCTGGTTTAGACCTGGTTTAGACCTGGTTGAGTCCTGGTTTAGACCTGGTTTAGTCCTGGTTTAGTCCTGGTTAAGTCCTGGTTTAGACCTGGTTTAGACCTGGTTTAGACCTGGTTTAGACCAGGTTTAGACCTGGTTTAGACCTGGTTTAGACCTGGTTGAGACCTGGTTTAGACCTGGTTTAGACCTGGTTTAGTCCTGGTTTAGTCCTGGTTAAGTCCTGGTTTAGACCTGGTTGAGACCTGGTTTAGACCTGGTTTAGACCTGGTTTAGTCCTGGTTAAGTCCTGGTTTAGACCTGGTTTAGACCTGGTTTAGTCCTGGTTTAGTCCTGGTTTAGACCTGGTTGAGTCCAGGGTTAGTCCTTTTGTTGAGGAGTCCTTGTGAGATAATCCTGCTTTAATCCTGTTCATCTTTGTTCACCTTTTATGACAGTTATGATAATGAAGTGATATCTTTTCTCTAATAGATTTTCTACATTAGCTTTTAACATCATGAAGATAAGATCAGTCAGTTTCCATTAAAATCTATTTGTTGATGGGGTTTTCTGATTCTGTAACAGAGCCACATTAACTCCATTAAATATGATCCTTCTGAGTGTTTTTATTCTCAGGGTTTTTAAAGGGACCTGTTTGGTCTTTGTATAAATGACCACGTGTCACGTTGTGAGTCTTTGACATGACTGGCCAGTGTTTGAAGCTGCTATGTGACAACACATTAGAGGAATTAAGTCAGGTGTGTAAAGTCAGGTATGCGCTGTACAAATGTTTAGTTTTTTTGTCTTTTGTCTTGTGCACAATGTGAAATAAGTAGATGGTAACCTACAGCGTGATCACTGAGCAATGGAACCAACAACCAACGTCAGAGGGAGTGCTTTTCAGACTCAGTGTGATTGTGTGATTGGTCTGTGTCCTGCGTGTATATGCACTGATGTGTCCTCTTTATTGGAGTCCTAAATGGAACTTGTCCCTGTCTGTAAGAGATCGTACAGACAGCGACTCTACATTTCTGAACTTTACATGAACATAAACCATTACCTGGTCGTAAAACGGTTCTATCTTTCATCTTTGTCCCAGCCTCATGTGTAAGACGTACGACCACTGTTCATTCATGGTTAATACTTAAATTTATCCAGATTTTGTCTTCACCTAGTTCTGCTTTAGTTCTGGTTTTTTACCTTATTCTGTCTTTGTTTAGTTCAGTTTAGTTTAGTGTTAGACTCATAAATGTCGTAGCCTAAATGTAGCACCGGTTCAATCCTAAAGGAGTCTTTGGTTTATACATGATGTCGTTCTGCTTTAATCCTAGAATTTGTCCTGATTTGGTCTTGGTTTAGTTCAAGATCTATTCCTGGTTCTTTTGACCTTAGTTTTACCTAAACAGTGAATGATTTATCAGTTCTTTTACCCACAATCCCTTTCAACTGAGCTTTGTATTAGAGGCTTTATTTAGATCAAAGAAACCCCTCCCCAGACTGGGTTCAGAGTCCAGACCTGCGGAGGAGGACTCTCTGAGGGCCATCGTTATCGTTTCATGTTCAATCGCTCGATCGATGGAGATGTTGGTCCCTGAAGAGCGATCGGACGAGAACAAAGCCTCCAGGAATCAATCGGGAGGCACAGGTCAGGACAGAGCCATAATTATCTGGAAACAAAACAAATTGGAGGTAAAAGATGGAAATGGAAATCTAGTCATAATGAAACACAAGGTTTATTCACAAAGGATTAAAACAAAATTCTTTTTTAACCTAGTTTTAGTCTCGGTTTAATCTCAAATTCAGACCATAGCTTTTTGTCCTAAGTCAAATTTGACTTTCCTGCCCGTCGGGTCCCGAGGTAAAATGAAGCCTGCAGAACGATTGGGGCAAAAAGTAAGGAAATCAACGATGATTAAAAATATTGATGTATTTTGTTAAGCAGTGACACAAAATATCCACAAAACACAGTTGTGCTTTTCATATTTTGTAAAGTCACAACATTTGGTTTTGTACAGGCTGTAGTTCTGAACCCACAGCTCGTCCTGAAGCACACTGAGCTGAGGTCTTATTAAAGTCAAAGATAAGTGACAGAGAAGTCCCAGCAGGTCCAGGTCCAGGTCCAGGTCTTTATCCCGGAATAAACCTGTTTAGACCTGGTCTCGTTGGGACAGTTATATTTAATCATTCTGCTCTAACTCTGCCCCCCTTATCCCCCCCCCCCAAACACACACAAACACACAGACACACACCAACATAAAACTAAAGCGTCTGTCCTGTCGAAACACCAAAACAGGACTAAACCAAAGTCTAGACCAGGGGTTCCCAAACTTTTCAGACCGCGACCCCCAATATTAGACTGCTGACGATCCGCGACCCCCCCCCCCCCCCCGCCGCTAAATGCATGTAGCCCACATGCTAATTATTATTATTTAAACCTATTGTATTTATTTTTGGAATGTATTTATTTAGCTATTATTATTAAATGTATGATTATAAAGGTGCACTTAAGACAGTATGTTTATCATAAAATAATTAATGAATGTTTTATTAAAAAAAATAAAGAAAGACAGTTTTAGAAATGTTTGTGTACTATTCATTCTTAACATGAAGACTTGTTTGGCTTATTTTATTATACTATGCTTTTTACCCAAAATGGACTTTAAAAGTAGCCCATGGACTTGGCAACAAGCCATCACTTAACTGTCCTAATTAATCGGAGCAAACAAAGTTTTACAAAGTTTTACTTTCAGTTTATTTTAATTATCCTAAATGTATACTGCATCATTACAACCTTTAAAAAAAAAAAAAAAAATTCATAAAAAAAAATTCATAAAAAATAAAAATTCTGGAAATCATCTCTAGACTACACATAGACTAGGTCTTAACCCTGGATTAGACTGAAACCAAGACTAAACCAGTGCTACATAAATACCAGGATTAAGCTAAACCCTATTGAGACTAAACCACCACAAACAAAACTAAAGCAGGCATTACATGGAAATAAACCAAACTTATACAGGTCTTAAAGTTTTTCTTGGTCTAAAGTCAAAGCTAGGCCAGAAATAAACCTGGGCTAAACCCAACCTTAAACGTGGACTGGACCAGGTCTACATCTGGAAATATAGTTAGACGTTTCCAACAAAATATCGTCACTAAAACCAAGACTTAAAAGCAGACTGAACCTGGTTTTGTCTTGGTCTAATGTCAAGAGTAAACCTGGAGCACACCAGAACACAGCCAAGGCCTGAACAGTGACTAAAACCAAAGATTAGACCGGACTAAACAAGACTAAACAAGGACTAAATTAGTAACCAAAAAAGAGAGGACATCATCAAAAATAAAGATGTTTTATTCATTTAGCTGAAGCTTTTATCCTAAGCCTGTAATTACCAGTGTTACAGCTGGAACAACACTGGTTTGGTCTAACACCAGAGTAAACCAGGACTGAACCAAAACCTTCACATAAATACCACTTTCAGTTTGAAGTATTTTTTATGGATTCTGGTTGCTTTAAAAAGAAAAACTCATCTCATGCTGACATAATGCATATCCATCAAATTAAACCTGTTCTTTTAAAGCCTTATAAGTGAATTTGTGGCTGTAACATCAAACCCTAACGAGATTTGAGGCTGTCTTCTGTTTCCAAGTATAAATCTGTTGTGTAAAGATGTCAGCTCTGATGGATGAGTTTGGTCTGAAATATTGGTCCAACTCTATTTTTGTCATTGCTGTCGTTCCCTGTTTTCATTCTGTTGAGTAATTCAATCAGAAGACACGCTCCGGTTCAGCTGCTACTTCTGATGCTAAATTTAAAGAAGTGGATTGCTTTTGTTGCTTTTGTCTGGGACAAAGTGGTGTTTAATTGGTTAAATGTTAAAGAATGAACAAATGAGTAGAGAATTGGTGGGCCATTTTGTAATTCTAGGTGAGTCGAGCTGTTTTCGAGGAATTGTCTGAAATGTTGATTATAATTTGGAGGTTACAATGGACTGAAGACAGTTTGAGTCAAAAAGACTAGGATTTCTCCAGGACTATACAAGGCCTCAAAGATGGTGGATCATAAAGGGAGTAAATATAGGACTAAAGTGGGGCTAAATTAAGTTTAGAGCAGCCCAGAATCAAAACATAAGACAGAGATGCTCAGGTTCAACCAGGACTGAGTCTAGGACAAGACTATCAATAGACAGAGTCCATCGAGACCAAACCAGGCCCATGCTCGTGACTGAACCAGGACTAAACTAAAACCACACCAGGGCCAAACTATAACTAGAGTAAACCATTACTAAAATAAGACCTAAACCAGGACTTTCTTTAAGACAAAATCAGGGCCAAATCCAGAATTAAATCAAAATTAACCTTGAATAAACCATGTGTAAATGACATAAACATCAAATAAACACTAAACCTAAAGCAGTCTAAATGAGAAGAACAGAATCTACAGTTCAACAAGAATTTAAACAAATGAACATTAAAGAACTAAACAAATGCTCTCAGCTGTATTTGTTGCTCTCAGTGTTGTCGTATTTAAGAGAGAACGGCAGAAACAGAGGCTGCAGACGGAAAGCCCAGTCTCCAGAGTCACGACACTGGAAAACTGTGATTATTTCTGAACTTTTCTTGACTCGGACCCCTGAGTTTAGTGTTGGACTCGGTTCAAATGAGTCTTTTGTTCTGCTCTTATCTCTCCTCTCTCTTCCTCCTCCTCTGGCTCTTATCTGTCTCTCTCTTTAATAGAGCACCACTGCTGTTTTTAGATTAGTCTTGTCTAGTGTCTCTGAAGGTATTTCGGATATGGACTGTGACATATAACTATATCTGACAAAGTGTATTTTTACTGAAAACTGTCCTTGTGGTAATCTACGTTAAACATTAGTAAATTTGTACTGACTTATGTCAACAATAAAGTCAAGCTCATATAAACTAATGCTGTTATTGCATTTACTATTAATACAGCTGCTATATTGTAAGGCAACTGAAATGGGTCCTGTTAAATTTGAACTTAAGCCTTTACGGGCCATATACAGTACTTTCTGGCCATGGCTCCGTGGCTCTATGGGGCCGAGACGGGCCGAGACGGCAGCAGCTGCCCCAGACTCTAGCTCTCGGTGTATACACTAGGCTAACGCTTTCTGGACAAAGTTTTTCTTTTTAAAGCTGTCATTTGTTTTCCTATTAAGTGAATAAACTTAAATGGAAAATTAAATATGACTGGAGGTTTTATATTGTGTCGCTGGGATGATTATGCCCTGGTCCTCAAGACCAGCAGGACGAGGACAGATGAGGCCCAGAGCGGATAGGGACTGCTTTACCAAAGCCAAGAGAAGCAGTGGGAAACCGGAGTTTGTGCATATGGACTTCTGAAAGGGTTAGGATTAATGAAATCAGATAATGTTTTTCATTTTCTGATTTCCATTTAAAAACAAACTGGGTCCTTTATGGATTTCCCATTTCATTATTTCTGACGCCATCAGAAAACTGCTCGTTATCAAGACAACACTATTGGCCTCAAAGTACACTGACCCCAACTAAAGCCACTTAAAATGTACACACTGTACCTTGCCTTAGTCTCTGTGACAAGAAACCATGAGAAACGTCTCTTTTTAAAGCTGAAATGTTAGCAAACAATGATATTGGTTTGTCAGAGTTGTGCGTTTGTCCTGCTCTGACCTGTGAGCTCGGAGCTGAAGCTTGACATTTAGACTGTTTGTTCTGGGATTTCTTAGAATAAGACACTGTTGTGACTCAGCGCTTGGGCTTTAGGGATCAAGACGAGGAAATGCTCTGTTCTCTTTTGTTACAAACTTTAAAACTGTAGAATGTTTGATATTTATGTAGCTACTGAGCGAGGAGAAAGGACTGTAAAAGAAAATAGACAGAATGAATCAAAGACTGTGGGATATTCTCAATATTTCTTCTGGTAACATTTTGATTCAAAGATACTGAACAAACATAAAAGCAAAAATAAGGATTAATCAATGGTCTTAAGTCGGCTGGGGCTTAAAGAGGACTAAAAAAGAATTAAACCATAACCTTAAATACCTCCTTCACAAACACTGACCTCCGTGAGTCTGGACCTGGTCTAAGTCTGGACCTGGTCTAAGTCTGGACTAACTCTCTCTCCTTCAAACACTGACCTCCATGAGTCTGGAGCTGGTCTAAGTCTGGAGCTGGTCTAAGTCTGGACCTGGTCTAAGTCTGGACCTGGTCTAAGTCTGGACCTGGTCTAAGTCTGGTCTAACTCTGTCTCCTTCAAACACTGACCTCCGTGAGTCTGGACCTGGTCTAAGTCTGGACTAACTCTGACCTCCATGAGTCTGGACCTGGTCTAAGTCTGGACCTGGTCTAAGTCTGGACCTGGTCTAAGTCTGGACTAACTCTGTCTCCTTCAAACACTAACCTCCCTGAGTCTGGACCTGGTCTAAGTCTGGACTAACTCTGACCTCCATGAGTCTGGACCTGGTCTAAGTCTGGACTAACTCTGTCTCCTTCAAACACTAACCTCCGTGAGTCTGGACCTGGTCTAAGACTGGACTAACCTAGTTTTTGGATCAGGGCAGGTCCAGATTCTGACTCTCAGAACCTGATTGTGTTTTGTATTAATCTGAATAAAACTTTTATCTGAGTTTACACACAGGGTTAATTATTGAATATAATTAAAGTCATTGGAGTGGAACTGATTGAATGAAGCCAAAGAATAACAGCCACCAACAAAAGACAACAAATGGAACAAAACAGAGCTTCTAATTTGACAGAATGCTCCAGGATTGAATGTGGAGTGCAAACGGTTTCAACTAAAGACATTTTCCTTTTGGAATTTGGAGCAAATGTAAAGTGCTATTACTTCCAAATGTCATTAGGTTTAATCTTTCTCTGCATGTTATATGTTCCATGACATTTTATATTAACATTCACCACAGTTAGCAGTCCTTACCCTTCTTATGTCAAAACGCTTTTTCACCAAAATATCTGTTTCTGTTTAGTGTTTAATTAAGACGGCACTTCACTTCCAAAACAGACGCATAACATTTAAAAAGGGCAGTTATATTCATGCTTTTACACAAAATACCAGATGTATATAAGTAATGGAGATTATTAAAAGTGAGATGTTTAACTCGGAACAGTTTAACGGCTGTCGTTTTGGCAAAACATCATCGACCAATATTGCTAAGAAATTATGGGATGGGATTAAAAACCCCATCTAGACCCAGAGCTACATTAACACTGAGCTTAGAGTAAGTGTAGGACCCAACTAAAGAGTAAAGCCGAATGAACCAAGACCAAACTAGCACAAGACCAGGTTACACCAGGATTAAATCTGGCAAAGCTAATACTCGAACTGAGACTTAAACAGAGTGTATTACAGAAGGAATCCAAGAGTAAACATGGTCTAAAAGGAGAACAGGAACACCAAAAGAAGACTGACCTAGACCAAGGCCCAGGACACCCACAACTAAGACAGGAGTCGGCAACCCGCGGCTCTTTCATCTCTCTGATGCGGCTCCCTGTGGATTTTGAAAATTATTAATGAGTATTTAATAAAAATGTATTTTATTTTAGTTTTTTCGTTTTTATGTTGTCACTGTTACTATGCGTCACAAATGCCAATGTGCGACAGCCGCAGAACTTTTTGAATCACATGTAGGCCAACTATGGAGAATTCTAAGAAAAAAAAAGTGTCTGAAGAAAACAGAACGTTCAATGAAACGCTGGCTGATTAATTTGCTTTCATTGCTACAGACTAGTTTACCAGTATGCTTAATATGTAATGAGGAGATATGCAGGTGTATTCCAACATAAACTTTATTAAAAGCAAACATCGCGCACGCCTCACAGATGACAGCTTACGATCCTGTGTAAAGATGAAGGTGACGGCAGACAGCCCTGATGTGCAGACGCTGTGCGCTGAGGTTCAGGAGCAGAAATCACATTAACCAAGTATGATAAATATTTTAATTGCCTATTATTTTGCATATATTCATATTTTTACATTGTTCAGTGAAATAGTCCTTTAATTAGTCAGATTGACAGCTGACTGCACGCGCAGTAAAAATATGGACGGCACACACAGAGAGGATGGCGTTTTTGGTTTGCTGCTGGTGGATCATTTAAGTTCGACGTTTTTTTTTTTATAAATACAATTAGAACTCAAATAGACATTGAGTACTTTACTTAAAAGTATCCTTCAACTGAACGTAGTTTTTTCGGAGTTCAAAATGTTTTTGTTACATGCAGAAATGTAGTTTCGTGTTCTCTGCAGTCCTTCATTGATTTCATAAATGCAACACATTATAGTTTGTTTATACATAGCATAAAGGCAAAAAAAATGTGCAGTGTTATTTTATTTTAAATGTCAAAAGGGTTTTGTGGCTCCCAGTGTTTTCTTTACTGTGGGAAACGGGTCCAAATGGCTCTTTGAGTGGTAAAGGTTGCCGACCCCTGAACTAAGACCTGGAATAAAGCAATCACAAAACGAAGACTAAACCAGAAGAATGTGAACTAACCCTAAATTATCAGTTCTTACACGTGTTGGATCAAACTATAGCTAAATGAAAACCTTAATCAGATCTAAATCTAGAACAAAGCCAGGTCTGAAAACCATGAACAATCCAGAATTAAAGCTACCACTAATTCCAGACCAAGGCAGGATTAAAAATTTGATTTAAAAACCTGAATAAACCTTGATCAAGACTTTACCAAGAACTATGACGTAATCATAAATCACTCTATCAGAACGAACACAAGAAAGAAAATATTTATATTTATTAATATTTTTATAGTCAGGTTTAGCAGCTGGAGACTAATGTTGGAACAACCCAAGACTAGAAGAGGATTAAACCAGTTTTTTTTTTCCAGAACTAAACCTTGACCGATTCATAACCAAAAGCTAAATTTAAC
Source organism: Perccottus glenii (assembly GCA_024416835.2). Taxonomy (NCBI): domain Eukaryota; kingdom Metazoa; phylum Chordata; class Actinopteri; order Gobiiformes; family Odontobutidae; genus Perccottus; species Perccottus glenii. The sequence goes on from CM044566.2 coordinate 24,431,311, forward strand.
AAACCTGACAATACCAAGGCAAGAATAGATCTAAAGAAATTAGTTCTAAATCTGTCCTGAACCAAATCTGACCAAGGGACGGAGTGGCTCAGTGGTAGAGCAGTTGTCCTATAACCAGAAGGTTGGCGGTTCGATTCCCGCTCTGCCCTGTTCATACTGTCGTTGTGTCCTTGGGCAAGACACTTAACCCACCTTGCCTCCAGTGTCCATAGCACTGGTGTATGAATGTGTGTGAATGTAGAGGTGTGTTTGGTGGTGGTCGGAGAAGGTTGAGCGCCGTGTTTATGGGAGCCCCTCCCTCTGTCTGCCCCAGGTGTGAATGTGTGTGAATGGGGTGAGTGGAAGCTAGATGTAAAGTGCTTTGGGTTCCCGAGAAGGGTGCAAAAAAGCGCTATATAAATGCATGCCATTTACCATCTAACCAAGACCAAACAAATACCAAACCAGGACAAAACTGTTGCGTTGTACACAATGTGTTTCTCATTTATCCCTACAGCTCTAACGATGTGCTGATCATTACACACTCTCTATTTCCGACGGCTGTTTTTCTTTCAAACCCTGTTCGAGCATGTTTTACCTTCTTTCTATTCAGTTTCAGTCCTTGTTTTTGATCGAGCCCTTCACACTGAGCTGGAATATAAATCTTAGCGGTGGTCCTCATTAACGGCTCCACATGAGAGGTTTTTAAACTCCTCTGTTCCTCGTCATTCTCCCAAAAAAACCTTTCTCTGTATTCAGTCAGGTCTGAATTTAAAATTGGTTCGTGCTGGTTTATGGAGAGGATATTGAAGAGATGGGTTGGAATGATTTGGCATTAAACAAGGGTAGGCAATAAAAACAAGAACCGAGGAGACCGGAGTTGGTTTTACCTTCGATTAGACTAAATAAATAGCAGTGTGGTTTATTAAATACTGGTCTGTAAATCTACTTTGATTACCCCAGCTGTGGTTTGAAGCCCTGACTTGGGAAGTGCCTGTGGACAGAGACATTTGGATAATATTTCTGCATCAACAATTTCAATCAGCAATTCTCGCTCGAGCCACAAGAACAGTTTTCTCCAGCCTGGGACAAAACGTTTTTAATCTGCAGCTCCACGTTTATCTCAGGTTCCTTGAATCTTTTACAAAAGGAATGACAACATGTTTAGTCCATCTCAGACCTCTTCTATCCTTCTCAGACCTGTTCTAATCTATTACAGTTGCTTTGGTTTTGTGAAATACCATCTCAAGATTTTCCTTGACCAATAATTTTTGAGGTAGAAATGCTGAACCTGTAGGAAAGTCCAAAAGCCTCTGGGACGACACTGTTACTTTTTGCTGATGCTTATGGACGTCTTCAGCGTTCTATGTTTTTGAACAACATTGTACTCTGTGTCAGAGGACGGGACAGTTATTAAAAGTCCACCTCAACTCCTTTAAAACACTTCCTTGATAATACAACTGTAAGGCTTTGCGTCTTAAATTCAGATAATATCCATCTTGACTGATTATATTTTTCTGTTCAGGTTCACATAACATGTTTGTGATTCTTAGTTGTGTAGCATAAATGACTGTAACGTACACTGTTTTATTACAAAATACTGCGGCTGCACAGCAAATGTACTCAATATTACAATAATGTCTGTGGTTGGTCGCAGAGATCCCAGATAAAAGGCGGTTAGCAGATTTTAAATCAAAATGTCCTGTTTTATGTCGAGGTTAATGGTGGGTGCAGTCGACACACAGAGGTTTGTGAAGCGTTCACTGAAGACAGACGGACGCTGACAGTCGATCGATGGCTGAGTCCTGACCTTGGTCTGAGTCTCATCTGTCTCTCTGTCGTTGATAAAACCGTCGGCTGTTTGTTCTACAATCTGTTCAAACTCATACAAATTCACAGCTTCTAGTCGTTTTAAAAGTTGAATGATCAGTTTCTTCTCAGCTTTAATGAAGCACTGTCAAGGCCTTAATATTGTAATAAACTGTCCTTGTAGTAATAAATGTTATCAAAGTATAATTCAGTTTCAATGCATTGTGTAAAATAAGTCATTGCTCTCTGCGTCAGAGTTCTCTTTGGTTTATTCTTAAAGCTTTAGAGAAAACGTAACTGGCTTTTGGCTTTGATTAGAGTCTTTCTCAGACCTGTTCTAGACCCTCTCAGACCTGCTCTAGACCCTCTCAGACCTGCTCTAGACCCTTTCAGACCTGTTCTAGTCCCTCTCAGACCTGTTCTAGACCCTCTCAGACCTGTTCTAGTCCCTCTCAGACCTGCTCTAGACCCTCTCAGACCTGTTCTAGACCCTCTCAGACCTGCTCTAGTCCCTCTCAGACCTGTTCTAGTCCCTCTCAGACCTGTTCTAGACCCTCTCAGACCTGTTCTAGACCCTTTCAGACCTGTTCTAGTCCCTCTCAGACCTGTTCTAGACCCTCTCAGACCTGTTCTAGTCCCTCTCAGACCTGCTCTAGACCCTCTCAGACCTGTTCTAGACCCTTTCAGACCTGTTCTAGACCCTTTCAGACCTGTTCTAGTCCCTCTCAGACCTGCTCTAGACCCTCAGACCTGTTCTAGACCCTCTCAGACCTGTTCTAGTCCCTCTCAGACCTGCTCTAGACCCTCTCAGAACTATTCTAGTCCCTCTCAGACCTGTTCTAGTCCCTCTCAGACCTGCTCTAGACCCTCAGACCTGTTCTAGACCCTCTCAGACCTGTTCTAGTCCCTCTCAGACCTGCTCTAGACCCTCTCAGAACTATTCTAGTCCCTCTCAGACCTGTTCTAGACCCTCTCAGACCTGTTCTAGTCCCTCTCAGACCTGCTCTAGTCCCTCACAGACCTGTTCTTGACCATCTCAGACCCGTTCTAGTCCCTCTCAGACCCGTTCTAGTCCCTCTCAGACCCGTTCTAGACCCTCTCAGACCTGTTCTAGACCCTCTCAGACCTGTTCTAGTCCCTCTCAGACCTGTTCTTGACCCTCTCAGACCAGTTCTTGACCATCTCAGACCGTTCTAGTCCCTCTCAGACCCGTTCTAGTCCCTCTCAGACCTGTTCTAGACCCTCTCAGACCTGTTCTAGTCACTCTCAGACTTGTTCTAGTCCCTCTCAGGCCTGTTCTAGACATTTACATTTTTTTTTATTTAACCTTTATATAACCAGGATTGTCATTTAGCAGACGCTTTTATCCAAAGCAACTTACAAGTGAGGAAAACAATAGAAGCCATTTTAACAACACAAGGTACAAAAAGCATAAGTGCACAAAAAACTAGTCAGTTTAAACCCAGCACAGTTTACAAAGCTAAGGATAAGAAAGTTGTTTTTTTTTTTAAGAAGAAGAAAGGAATCGATAGAAAGGAAGTAGAACTCAGTGTTTGTCAGTCAGGTGTTGATGGAAGAGATGTGTTTTCAGGCGTTTTTTAAAGATGGCTACAGAATCTGCTGATCTTGAAGCAGCAGTAGATCATTCCACCAATGTGGAACATTGTTCTGTCCAAAGAAGTTAAACTTTTTTAAAACTTCAATTACAAAAGAATTGTAAAAGATACAAAAAAGTTATGTTTGTAAAAATCTGAAATTCTTATTTAAAGTTTTTATTTTGTGAAAAGTTGTAAAACTAAGAAGCAGAGGAAAAGGGAGAAAAGGCAGGCTTTTGTTCCATAAATGATTGGGGAAAGTGGCATAAAAACTAAATATCAGAGAAATTATAAAAGGCAGAATGACAAGTGAGTGCGCCACATTTAGGTTGACATTTAGCTAAACTTCTGATGCCAGCGGGACATATATAAATATTTTAAAGTGTAACATAAAAGCTCAAAGCAGCCAGAGTTTAAACTGGTCCCACTGGAGCTCACTTTTAAAACCAATACGCCTCTAAACTCTTTACTTTAGTCGGTCTTTGGTTGAACTTAAAGCTTTAGGAAAACGTAACTGGCTTTTGGCTTCGATTGTTTTTGTCTCTAATATTGTGGAGATCCATCTTAATCAGTTTGTGTCCTGCCTCTGGGAAATGAACTGTTCCAAAAGAGTTTTGTATAGACTTCAAAGTTCAATAATGTTTAAATAAGAAGAGCAAACAAACTTATTAAAATGTGACTGTAAAGGAATTCAAAATGTTTGTCTAAAGAGAGAAGTCAGTGTGGGTTAAAGCTGTTATCACTGATGATGCTTAAATATTGTTGGTCTGATCTAAAAAAAATGGTCAAATGTAATCAGACCAGCTTAAGGTAATTTAAAATAACCAGAACGTTATGTAAATGATCTATATTAAGAATTAATATGACAAACTAATAATTAGTGTCTCATTATATTTAAGCCTGTTTGTCTTTATTTGACAGAGACAGATTGAAACATGGAGTTGATCGAAGTACAAGACGTTTTCCTTGAGACATGTTCCAATCAACATGTCCGATTGGGTTTAGGGCAGGGTTTTTATAAAATGTTTGTTTAGTGTAACCTTAAACTGCAGCTGGATTTTCACCTTTACAATATCCGTCTTGAACTGCTCCAAGAAAAGTATTTTGTCTGAACCCTGGCCAAACTTTGCCGTTGAGTTCAGTGATGGTTCAGTTCCGACAGGTCTGGGCCTGGTTTAGGTTTAAGATGGATTCAACAGAGGCTGGTTTAAATTCAGGTTCAGTGGTAGAGCGGCCGTCCTTCAACCGGAGGGTGGGCGGTTCGATTCCCGAAACATCCCAAAACATCATAACATCCCACTCTCCCCACAGTTCATACTGTCGTTGTGTCCTTGGGCAAGACACTTAACCCACCTTGCCTCCAGTGGTGTCAACTTTAACACTGGTAAAGTGCTGTGAGTGCCTACTGTAGGTGGAAAAGAGCTATAAAAATAAAATAATACTTTTTTTTTTTTAAAGAACCTGCCCTTTTTGCAAATGCTTTCAACAGGATGGTTCTGTGGAGCTTTTATGTTCCAGGGTTTGACAATGAGATAACTTTTACAAAAGTATAATACTAACAAGTGTGTCTGCCAGTCTGTCACAGACTCGGGTCTAATTAGGAACAGTGTCCAGAACATGAACTGAACACCATCATATTTTAAGTTAAAGACACATTAAAGAGACATTTCTACATAATTTTAATAAAAATTAACTGGAAAATATATGTATAACCCAGTCCCCATCACGCTCCTGCTGCATCACCTCAGTTTGAACCAATCAGCTCTCGGCCCAGCGCCCAATGTTATCACTGAGTTGGTTCTTTCTAATTTAAATCCAATCACCCTGCGGCTTGTTTTTGTGAGCGCAGCACGCAGTGTGTGAGCGCACGCTGGTCTCGCGTAGCGCTGACAGATCCATTTGCGTCGAAAGACTCATTTGTTTTGGCTCTCGACGTCTTTGGAAAGTGTTTTGTCAATGCCACAAAGAAAACAACACTCATTTATTTAATTTAGTTTTGTCTTTGCTCAGATTACAACAAGACTTCATTCAGACCTGCTTTTGAATGTTTTAGTTCAACTTTTTCCCTGGTTTATGGTTCTGTCCAGGTTTCATTATAGTTTCATTGGAATTAGTCCTGTTTTTATTAATTTCTGCTGATTCTGTGACTGATTTAGTTCTTGGCTTCGCCCTTAGTTTTAGTCCTGCTTTAGTCTCAGGTTAGTCCTGGTTTAGTCTCATGTTAGTCCTGATTTAGTCTCAGGTTAGTCCTGGTTTAGTCTCAGGTTAGTCCTGGTTTAGTCTCATGTTAGTCTTGGTTTAGTCTCATGTTAGTCCTGGTTTTGTCTCAGGTTAGTCCTGGTTTAGTCTCATGTTAGTCTCAAGTTAGTCCTGGTTTAGTCTCAGGTAAGTCCTGGTTTAGTCTCATGTTAGTCTCAAGTTAGTCCTGGTTTAGTCTCATGTTAGTCTCAAGTTAGTCCTGGTTTAGTCTCAGGTTAGTCCTGGTTTAGTCTCAGGTTAGTCCTGGTTTAGTCTCAGGTTAAACCTGGTTTAGTCTCATGTTAGTCCTGGTTTAGTCTCATGTTAGTCCTGGTTTAGTCTCAGGTTAGTCCTGATTTAGTCTCAGGTTAGTCCTGGTTTTGTCTCATGTTAGTCCTGGTTTAGTCTCAGGTTAGTCCTGGTTTAGTCTCATGTTAGTCCTGGTTTAGTCTCAGGTTAGTCCTGGTTTAGTCTCAGGTTAGTCCTGGTTTAGTCTCATGTTAGTCTTGGTTTAGTCTCATGTTAGTCCTGGTTTAGTCTCATGTTAGTCCTGGTTTAGTCTCATGTTAGTCCTGGTTTAGTCTCATGTTAGTCTTGGTTTAGTCTCATGTTAGTCCTGGTTTTGTCTCAGGTTAGTCCTGGTTTAGTCTCATGTTAGTCTCATGTTAGTCCTGGTTTAGTCTCAGGTAAGTCCTGGTTTAGTCTCATGTTAGTCTCATGTTAGTCCTGGTTTAGTCTCATGTTAGTCTCATGTTAGTCCTGGTTTAGTCTCATGTTAGTCCTGGTTTTGTCTCATGTTAGTCTCAGGTTAGTCCTGGTTTAGTCTCAGGTTAAACCTGGTTTAGTCTCATGTTAGTCCTGGTTTAGTCTCATGTTAGTCCTGGTTTAGTCTCTCAGGTTAGTCCTGGTTTAGTCTCATGTTAGTCCTGGTTTAGTCTCATGTTAGTCCTGGTTTAGTCTCAGGTTAGTCCTGGTTTTGTCTCAGGTTAGTCCTGGTTTTGTCTCATGTTAGTCCTGGTTTAGTCTCATGTTAGTCCTGGTTTAGTCTCAGGTTAAACCTGGTTTAGTCTCATGTTAGTCCTGGTTTAGTCTCATGTTAGTCCTGGTTTAGTCTCTTGTTAGTCCTGGTTTAGTCTCAGGTTAAACCTGGTTTAGTCTCATGTTAGTCCAGGTTTAGTCACCTGTTAAACCTGGTTTAGTCTCATGTTAGACCTGGTTTAGTCTCATGTTAGTCCTGGTTTAGTCTCATGTTAGTCCTGGTTTAGTCTCAGGTGTTGTCCTGGTTTAGTCTCAGGTTAAACCTGGTTTAGTCTCATGTTAGTCCAGGTTTAGTCACCTGTTAGCCCTGGTTTAGTCTCGGGTTAGTCCTGGTTTAGTCTCATGTTAGTCCTGGTTTAGTGTCAGGTTTGTCCTGGTTTAGTCTCAGGTTAAACCTGGTTTAGTCTCATGTTAGCCCTGGTTTAGTCACTTGTTAGCCCTGGTTTAGTCTCATGTTAGTCTTGGTTTAGTCTCATGTTAGTCCTGGTTTAGTCTCAGGTTAGTCCTGGTTTAGTCTCATGCTAGTCTCAGGTTAGTCCTGGTTTAGTCTCAGGTTAGTCCTGGTTTAGTCTCAGGTTAGTCCTGGTTTAGTCTCAGGTTAGTCCTGGTTTAGTCTCAGGTTAGTCTCAGGTTAGTCCTGGTTTAGTCTCAGGTTAGTCCTGGTTTTGTCTCATGTTAGTCCTGGTTTAGTCTCAGGTTAGTCCTGGTTTAGTCTCATGTTAGTCCTGATTTAGTCTCAGGTTAGTCCTGGTGTAGTCTCATGTTAGTCCTGATTTAGTCTCAGGTTAGTCCTGATTTAGTCTCATGTTAGTCCTGGTTTAGTCTCAGGTTAGTCCTGGTTTAGTCTCATGTTAGTCCTGGATTTAGTCTCAGGTTAGTCCTGGTGTAGTCTCATGTTAGTCCTGATTTAGTCTCAGGTTAGTCCTGGTTTAGTCTCATGTTAGTCTTGGTTTAGTCTCATGTTAGTCCTGGTTTAGTCTCAGGTTAGTCCTGGTTTAGTCTCATGTTAGTCTTGGTTTAGTCTCATGTTAGTCCTGGTTTAGTCTCAGGTTAGTCCTGGTTTAGTCTCATGTTAGTCCTGGTTTAGTCTCAGGTTAGTCCTGGTTTAGTCTCATGTTAGTCCTGATTTAGTCTCAGGTTAGTCCTGGTTTAGTCTCATGTTAGTCTTGGTTTAGTCTCATGTTAGTCCTGGTTTAGTCTCATGTTAGTCCTGATTTAGTCTCAGGTTAGTCCTGGTTTAGTCTCAGGTTAGTCCTGGTGTAGTCTCATGTTAGTCCTGATTTAGTCTCAGGTTAGTCCTGGTTTAGTCTCATGTTAGTCTCAGGTTAGTCCTGGTTTAGTCTCATGTTAGTCCTGGTTTAGTCTCAGGTTAGTCCTGGTTTAGTCTCAGGTTAAACCTGGTTTAGTCTCATGTTAGTCCTGGTTTAGTCTCAGGTTAATTCTGGTTTAGTCTCAGGTTAGTCCTGGTTTAGTCTCAGGTTAAACCTGGTTTAGTCTCATGTTAGTCCTGATTTAGTCTCATGTTAGTCCTGGTTTAGTCTCATGTTATTCCAGGTTTAGTCTCATGTTAGTCCTGGTTTAGTCTCAGGTTAGTCCTGGTTTAGTCTCATTATAGTCTCATGTTAGTCCTGGTTTAGTCTCATGTTAGTCTCATGTTAGTCCAGGTTTAGTCTCATGTTAGTCCTGGTTTAGTCTCAGGTTAGTCCTGGTTTAGTTTCATGTTAGTCCAGGTTTAGTCACATGTTAGTCTTGGTTTAGTCTCATGTTAGTCTTGGTTTAGTCTCAGGTTAAACCTGGTTTAGTCTAATGTTAGTCCAGGTTTAGTCTCAGGTTAGCCCTGGTTTAGTCTCGGGTTAGTCCTGGTTTAGTCTCATGTTAGTCCTGGTTTAGTCTCATGTTAAACCTGGTTTAGTCTCAGGTTTGTCCTGGTTTAGTCTCATATTAGTCTTGGTTTAGTCTCAGGTTAGTCCTGGTTTAGTCTCATGTTCGTCCTGGTTTAGTCTCTTGTTAGTCCTGGTTTAGTCTCATGTTAGTCCTGGTTTAGTCTCATGTTAGTCTCATGTTAGTCCAGGTTTAGTCTCATGTTAGTCCTGGTTTAGTCACATGTTAGTCTTGGTTTAGTCACATGTTAGTCCTGGTTTAGTCTCAGGTTAGTCCTGGTTTAGTCTCATGTTAGTCTTGGTTTAGTCTCATGTTAGTCTCATGTTAGTCCTGGTTTAGTCTCATGTTAGTCCTGGTTTAGTCTCATGTTAGTCTTGGTTTAGTCTCATGTTAGTCCAGGTTTAGTCTCATGTTAGTCCTGGTTTAGTCTCAGGTTAGTCCAGGTTTAGTCTCATGTTAGTCCTGGTTTAGTCACATGTTAGTTTTGGTTTAGTCTCAGGTTAGTCCAGGTTTAGTCTCAGGTTAGTCCTGGTTTAGTCTCATGTTAGTCTCATGTTAGTCCAGGTTTAGTCTCATGTTAGTCCTGGTTTAGTCACATGTTAGTCTTGGTTTAGTCACATGTTAGTCCTGGTTTAGTCTCAGGTTAGTCCTGGTTTAGTCTCATGTTAGTCTTGGTTTAGTCTCAGGTTAGTCCAGGTTTAGTCTCATGTTAGTCCTGGTTTAGTCACATGTTAGTCTTGGTTTAGTCACATGTTAGTCCTGGTTTAGTCACATGTTAGTCTTGGTTTAGTCACATGTTTAGTCTCATGTGGTGGTTTATGGATCTGATGTTTTTAGACTTGGTTTAGTTTTGTGTAGTTTCATTTACTTAGGTAAGTCATGACTTTGACTCTGAACTGAGTTTGAACTGAGACCTGGTTTTAATTCGGGTTTAGTCCAAGTTTAATTGTTCTTTTTTCCGCCTCCAACAAAAGTTTAGACTTTCTCAAGTCTAGGTTTAGACCTACTGTGAAGGTTCTCAGTCATCCAGGACATCTTGAAAAAAAGGTTGAAGTAAAATAATCTGGACTCTCATCAGGAGTCACACTTTGGAATTAGAAACGAAACATCTTGATCTACTGGTATAGTCCTTAGTTTAATCCAGAATATTGTACTTTACCAAATTTCTTTCCCATTCTTTCCTTTGTCTTTCTCTTTCTGTAATGTCCAGGCTTTATTCTTGGTTTAGAGTTTCTTTCTTCCTCAATTAAAACCTGAGCCAGTCCCGACGTAGCCCTTAGTTCAGTCCATCTCTAGTCTCGGACTGGTCTTGTCCTTTTCATTTTCTATTCATCCCTGTGTCCAGCCCTAGTCCTGATTTAGTCCTGTTTTATTGAATACTCTGCCTTTACACCGTTCACTCCTGTTGTCTGTATTAACCCTGTCCCATTCGCTGCGGGTTTCTCTTTGTAGCTCATCGTTTTTGAATCCTCCTGAGGGTTTGGATCCCGTCTCGTCCTCACACTTGACCCTCAGTTTAATCCAAGCCCCTCTGTGTCGTGCTTTTGTCGTACAGTGGATTCATTTGCAGTGAACGGTAATGGTCTTTGTCCCTTTTACTGGAAGCCTTTTAATAAAAATGAGAAATTCTCGGTTGACAGGGTGTTCGTTTGAAGTCCGGTCCAGGTTTTGGTGGTTATTATTTGTTGAATCAAACGGACAAAGGTGGTTCAGACACAAAGCACTGGTTTTGTTCGGACACAATGGAACTGATATTATAATTATAGAAATACATCTCTGTATTCTTCTGGTTTACTTCTGTTTTAGACCTTGGTTTAATATTTCTTTAAGACTATGTTTAGTTTAGGTTTCATACTGTTTTTAAAGTGACTCCCAAATGTCTCGTTTGTTCAGACAGAACCCCTCGCCTTCATCCATTTCGTCTTTAAGCTTCTTTCGTCCAAAATCCTCAGTGCAGTGTCATATAATCTCTCTGTGAACCAAACACTACAAACAGACAAATCCCTCCGTTATTATACTTCTATATTTCAGAGTAAAATCTCCAGAAGCTGGTGCGTCAGAGTCAATATGAGTCTGATGTTTGCAGTGGATTGATTTACAGCTGGGATTAAAGTTATTAAAACCACTACAGGCTCTCTCTTTTGCCTCTTTGTGCAGATTCTGAGGCTTAACGTGATATCTTCAGATTGTTCTTCACTCAGAGACCCAGTCCTCGCAGCAGTGCCTACCAGCTGCTGTCAGACCCCTCCACATCCAGACTTCAAACTCTCTCTTTTTGGTCCATTTAGATGTTAATGCCGATTGTTGTCTGATGACCTATACATGCATGTGTTTGGGCGGTGGGTGGAACTGGAATACCTGGAGAGAACCCATGGTAACACGGGGAAGACACGCAGACTCCTCACAGAAAGACCGGAGTTTGACCTCATGAACTTCTGGTTCTGAGGCAGAAGCGCTCACATCTTGAGATAAAAAAAAACTTCAAATGAAAGTAACCTAGAGTTCAACTGAAGAAGCATCACTTTGATTAGTTTTTTCTTGTTTATTTTTGGCAAAATCATTCATAAAAGAGTTAAAAAGGCCAAACATGACACTCCTGTAAGGAATAAAAAACAGAAATAGAACAATAAAGATCAGTTTGCTTGAAAGAATTTGATTAAAAATGACGTGAGACAAAAATAGGACTATTTCTGAAGAGACAAAATGGGAACAAGACTGAAGTAAAGCTGAGAGGGAAATGGAAGTGGACAGTGATGTGGACAGAGGAGACTTAAAACACACAGAAAACAGTGGAAGATACGAGAGACCAAAGCAGACGTGAGCTGATTATGGAAAGTTAATGTGAGCAGTGCATTCATGCTTCTGCATCAGTGTGACGCACAGAGAAATGGAACAACAAACAAATCCAGCAGCGCGGCTCACATATTTTTACCTTTTTTTTTTAAGTGTTTATTAAAATAGAAAGGGTTTTGGGAACAATACACTCTGCATAAAAGACTTTTGATACTGCCCTATGAGTAGTCTACTCAGTCATGACATTTCCTGTTTCTTCTTGAAGAGCTCATGAATAGTGCTCTGAAGTGTTTACAGTGTGAAAGGACACTTGACAAAACAGGAAGTGACAGCCCGACTACGAGGAAGAGCAGACGGCAGAAGCAAACCAGGAAAAGTGTGTCGTAGTGCTTTAAATGCCATTGGCCAGTTTAGTGTTCCTGTAAACCGCGGAAACGGGACTTGGACCTGTTACAGCTGAAGCTCTGCTGGAAAATCTGTTTTACTGTGAAACTGATCGTCCAGGTGAACCACACACCTCTGTTAATACAATAACCATAAACCCAGTGTCTCGTACCCAGTGAGACTAACGCTAACAGTCCTGACGTTAACCCTGGGTTTCTCTGGAGAGTTCATTTGAAACGACCAATCACAGCGACGTGTGGGACAGAGTGAACATGTGTCACTGATGATGTATGATCATTGAGCTGTTTAAAGAAAAGAGCTGCGACTGAAGCCTGGCTGTCTGTATCTACGGTCCGTCCACCTCCAGCCCTCAGCCTCACACGCCTGCCTCTGAATTATTAAACCTCTGCTGCTTTAAACGCTGCCACTGTCCCCTCTCCCTCTTCCTCCTCGTCTCCCTCTGCCAGTGCTCAATAATTCAACAGGACCGCACTGAAGTCTATACGCTCTGTGACTCTCTCTGTGTGGCCTGGAGTTACCTCTGTGTCTCGATCCAGAGCTTATTCCCTTTCACTTAGAATCGGACTCAACGTTTTTAAAGAACAAAGAGTCGAGTTAGCTCAGTGTAAAGTCCCAGAGTCGAGTTAGCTCAGTGTAAAGTCCCAGAGTCGAGTTAGATCAGTGTAAAGTCCCAGAGTCGAGTTAGCTCAGTGTAAAGTCCCAGAGTCGAGTTAGCTCAGTGTAAAAGTCCCAGAGTAGAGTTAGCTCAGTGTAAAGTCCCAGAGTCGAGTTAGCTCAGTGTAAAGTCCCAGAGTCGAGTTAGCTCAGTGTAAAGTCCCAGAGTCGAGTTAGCTCAGTGTAAAGTCCCAGAGTCGAGTTAGCTCAGTGTAAAGTCCCAGAGTCGAGTTAGCTCAGTGTAAAGTCCCAGAGTCGAGTTAGCTCAGTGTAAAGTCCCAGAGTCGAGTTAGCTCAGTGTAAAGTCCCAGAGTCGAGTTAGCTCAGTGTAAAGTCCCAGAGTTGAGTTAGCTCAGTGTAAAGTCCCAGAGTTGAGTTAGCTCAGTGTAAAGTCTGTGAAAGTGACACGTGCTGCGATGTTAAAAAGATAAAGGATTATCTGTCTTAGGTTAGTTTGAAGACACTTGTTTCTGGCTTCTCATTGGTCAAAGGTTCATGCAGCTGGTGATTTGTTGGAAATCGGTCTGAAATCCTCCTGCACTTCTTTGTTCTGAATATTTATGTTTGAAGTGCTCTATGAGCCTGATTCCACTGGAGTACAGTAAAGGTAATGTTGTTCTAAGAATGAACTTTGAGACAGACTTCAGGGCTTTTTTCCTGAATTTAGCTCAAATGAAGAGTTGTCGATGTGTGGATGAGATTTTCTGTCATGGCTGTATGTAGCATTGAAATGTGTACCAACAAAATAATCTAAGACATCTAGACAATATAATCTAATAATAATCTAATGATCTAATCCAATTGTATTTGCAGTATTTCAGAACCATTGGACAAAAGAACTCATGAGTAAAACAGCTCATAAAACCAGACAGATGTAATAATATAGTTTGTGTTTCCATGATTTTAAATACCTATAGTGGCTAAAACAAATATCCTGGTTATAAACAGTTATCATTATCCTTTTTCCCTCTAAACATCTTCATATACACAAATACTTTCATAAGAGAGTTTCTGCCCTGACAGACTTTATGGATCTGTGCTTCTAGAATCCTGCTTAGTTTTAAACTTCTGCTCCTTCCACTTTTATGAGTTATGTCTTTAACCTGCTTATTATTATTCACACTTTATTTTTGCTTCAGTGAAGCATGATGGGAAATGTTGTCCAGACATTTTGTCACAATGACATTTTTCCACTGTGGAGGTAACATTTTGATTATTTCCACATTGATTATAGTTTTTTGTGACCTCTTTACGTCGCCTCAGATTTGTATCTCCGATAATCTCCAGCCCTTGGTCGATGAAGTGAGCGGTGGTTAGTGCGGCGCAGACGGAAAAGCAGTGGGGTCTTTGAGAACACGACCGTAGCGTGTTCCTGAGGCGTTGTTAGCAGCACAAATGCTGTGATTAAAGACAAACCCGAGCTGCTGGGCCTCTGACGGTTAATTACGAGCTGAGCGTCGGGTCTGGAGTCTGGTGCGTTTTTGTTTTATGTTGCTCGGTGGTTGCAGTGGGTTGCGTTAGAAAAGCTCCCACACCAAAGACTTAAACGAGAGAAGAAGAGAAGGAGGGATGTGTGAGAGGAGGCCGGACAGTTACAGAAAGTACAGCTGCTTTTAGGTATTTCCTTTTGACAAAAAGAATGGAAAATAAACCCACGGAGAATGTACTTTGAGGAGCCTTATGTTGAAACAAAGCCCTTTTTTTAAAATAAACTAAAAGCTATTGGTGCTTTTAAAAAGAGTCAGCATCTTACTTTGTTTGTGAATTGAAAGTGTAGTAATTACTCAGGATTTTAAAAATAATGAGGTGCAAAAAACAGCTCGGGAAGGATTTGAGTAAAAATGTGAGTGTGAATCTAGAACTGTGTTTTTCTTTTTTTTGTGTGTTTCAGGAGACTTCCCTTTGGTTTGTTTTAGAGTCACTCTCCTGAAAAAAAACACTGATCTAATCCTTTATGGAAGGATTACTCGGCTGACGATAAACTATTGTTTTTGTCGTATGAGCCGTTTTAAAGATTACCCTTTTGTCTGATCCCACTTTCTGTGGCACAGCATCTCATTTCCACAAAAGCTGTTCATGTGGAAACCTAATGCGTTTATCAAATTTCCTGATTTATAAAGATTATTACTGTCATCCATCAGTCTGTTGTCTCTCGTCTGATTAAACTGGAAAGCCCTGTCATTTATTAGTCTCCTCAGAGATGGCGACGAGCCAATCGGAATCGCTCGTAATTAATAACAGAAAACCAAAAATTCAGATTTATGAACATATTTAAGAAAAAATCCAAAAGATGATCACTGTATGCATCAGGAATATTGGATTATGAGCTGATGGCATGAATACGTTAATGTTTTCCAAAACATTATTTGTGATGCTCCAGGTTTTTCCAGGCTCTGTTTTTAACCCCTTCAACTCCACTCCAAACCCATTCCACTTCGATAATGACTTTATTTTTCCTCCGAGTCCGTGTTATTGCTGTAAACCACTGCTGTGCATCTCATAAATACATTTGCATACACTCACCGTCTCCTCTCACCAAACCCACACAAACCCTGTCCCGGACCCTCATTACTGCGTTATCGGGACGCTCAACCAGGACGCCCCCCATTCTCTGTCATTCCGCTGCACTATTTGCTCTGATTGGACGCCGCTGATGGCTTTACGGCGGCGTGAGCAGCTATTATTACGCAGGGCTTGGTTTTTAATCGAAGACAATAATGGCCGCCGCTCGTGGAAGACTGTGTTTAATACATGAGTGATATTCGAGAGGCTGTGTGTGGTTTGAATTATTAAACAGAGTTCTGCTCGTTCAGGATCACAAACAGGAGATAATTACAGACGAGTAATGACCAACAGAGTAAACAAACCAGGAAGTCAACGAGAAGCCGTTTCAGCGAATTGTGTTGGTCCTGGTTAAAGAACACCGATTATTTAGACTGTTTTAGTCTTCAGTGGTTTTGAACAGGGTTTAGTCTTGGTTAGGTTAGACCTGGGGTATGACTTGGTTTACTTTGTTTAAATCTTGTTTAGTTCTGCTTTTGGCCTGGTTTTGTTCTAGGTTTGGTCTTGTTGGTGTCCTTAGTTTAGTCCCAGCCTTGGTCCAGATGTAGAGCTGGTTCAGGTTTGGCCCTAGTTTGAACTGAGTCCTGGGTTTAGTCTTGATTAAACCCTGATCTAGTCCTGGTTTAGCCTCATCTTAGTCCTTATTTAGTTTGTGGTTAAGTCTTTAGGTCCAATGTTGCTGAACAATGTTGAGCTGGTCTTTTTAATTCTGCCAACAGCAACTTTAATTTACCATCTTTGTTTATTTTTAAGATTTTAACCAGATTTGTCTTTCTAAGTTGATCATCAGAGTTAATAAAGAATCCTGGAAAAGAGTTTTTAGAAAAGTGTGGTGACCCTGTACTACACCTGAGCCATTCGAGAACACAATATATTCCATCTCTCTCTCGAGACACGTCCCATCCTTTCCTCGTTCGTCGGAGAAGAGCAGTGTCAGTGAAGTCCCAGGTTTGGAGTGTGTAATTGGGACCAGACGTTTTGTAATCAGCAGGAAATTACTGCGTTAGCTTTCAGTGTGGACTCCTCCAGGGTCGGCCTCAGAGGAAGCAGCGCCATTTTCACAGAGTTCATTTTAATTAAATCATCACACGTTAGCAGACCTTGACTTCGAAAATAATTTCTGTCTGTGGCATTTTAATAAAAACACTAAACACAAGTCTGTTAGCGGCCGAGAGGAGAAGCTAATCTTTCCAAAGGCACTCTTTTTAAAAAATCACTTTCTGTGTTTCTGTTTTTGAACCTAGTTTAGATCAAAGTATTTTGTCCTATTTTTGCAAAACTGACAATTTTATGTTTCCACATTTTGTTTTCTTTTTGGTCAAACTCGAGGCCCAGGGGCCAAATGCAGCCCTTTGCAGTGTTTTATTCTGCCCTTCATTACATTTAGGAGGATTTTGAACAGGTTCTAGTTGGATTTGAACAGGCTTTGGTTGGATTTGAACAGGTTTTGGTTGGATTAGATTATGAAATAGAACCTTCGACTCACCATGAGACAGAACAAAGACATAAACATAATCATAAATACATACATATTCTAAAACAGGGTGACATGTTTCAAAGATGAATAAAACTTGTTTAAATCCAAACAGTTTCCATAAAAGAAGGAAATGAATGTTAAAGATCAGCTTTATAAAACTCAAATGAAGATAAAACCTGACATCCAAAATGTTTCTTTTTATGTTAAAGCCTCCTGCAGATAACACTCCTGATTTTGGATCATAATTGTACAAATGTTAGAATAATGAGCAGTAAAAAAATCAGTGCAGCGCGCTGCCTTCAGTTGCACTGCACTGTGAACTAGAGCGCATCTCATCGTAAATGAAACTCGGCGTAGGCCTATGCCTCATACATTAGCACAAATACAGTGCCCCAGCCACTCAGGAGCTTTTGGCAAAGTCATCTTTCCTTGACCCACGATACAGAGGCAATGGGGATGGATTGGGAGACAAAAGATGCACTTGGAAATTGTATCAGCTGACGAGGGAAACGGGGCGGAGTTAGTGGTGCCGGTGCTGCTTCGGTGGGCTGCTGCTGCTGGAGATGATTCGGGAGAGGTCTGTGCACAATCTTGGAGATCTCCTTAATTAAACGGAGGTCTGAAATCTCTGCCCTTTACCCGATCAGAGCGTGCGCTGACACAGAGTTAGAACAACCAATTGACTCTCGGCAGATCCACTAGCATGGTGGCGAGACAATGAAACACGCTATCCGCTTCATTGCAAAGTTTTTTTTTTTAGTTGTCTTGCTGTTAATTTTAAATAAACGTAGAGCAAGTAGCTAATCAGTGTCTGCTCGTTTATTCAAACTAATACCCCCACGCCTCCCGACGGTTATGTTATGAACTCACATTTGACTCACGTCATAACCGTCATCACCAATTCTGAAACCGGCACACCCCTACATGGATGCCACACTTTCGGTTTTCCCTTTGACCTGAGGTGGGGTCAAATGCTCCAGTTCAAAAGTAAAAAGTCCTGGTCTTGATTCCCTCTGGTCTCAGTTAAACCCTTGTTTAGTCTGGCTTTGAACAAATGTTTTAATTTTTTATTTTAGCTGTGAATAAGACGTTTCTGCTCCAGTAAAAATGTCCTTCTGCCGTCAGTAACAATCATCACTGAGCACTGATTTAAACATGAGGAATGATGTAATTGTTTTCTTGTCTCTTCCAAAACAATAACGTCTTAAACTTTTCGAATCTCATTTCGAATGCAGCGGTTTGCATCACTTTTTACTGAAGACGTTTAATGAGATGCTAAAAAGTTGATGTGAGTTTCCGAGCGTTGTCTAAACTCTCATCACCTGTAGGATTCAGCTGCGTCCGTCGTGGTTTTATCAGCGCGCTCCAGCTGCGGCGGATGAATTATGGAGCGATTGTTTGTAATGAGGCTGCTGCACCGGCTCAGACAGACTCACTGTCCGACCAAATGTGAGGAACGTCTAATTAAACACCGCAAGGGATTTAAGGTGCCCTTCCCAACTCTTCAATTAAGATATTTTGGCAAACATTTAGTAATTTCTGTTTGTTAATTAACTGTGTGGTTATGTTTATTTATTTTATTCAGTGACAAATCTCAAAAGCTGCATTTATTTTCCAAAATTGCAGGAGTTGCTTTTAAAGTCAAACGAAGCAACTGGACTATTTGAATTGTTTTTAACTTTTACAGAATCGAGTTTTAGTTTCCCTCAAAACTGTGTCCGAGACCAAGTCAAGACCAAGACCGAGTCAAGACTTAAACCAATGTATGATAAACTGGTTCAAGTCCAGATTTGTAGTGTTTAATGAAGGAGGCAGAAATAAACGTTTAAACATCGAGAATGATGTAAACCATTGGTTGGTCTTGGATTTACAAATCCAAAACAAGACTGGAGTCAAAGTTTGAGGTTAAAAGAGTGAGTCCACGCAGGACCGTCCACACAGGACCGTCCACACAGGACCGTCCACACAGGACTGTCCACACAGGACCGTCCACACAGGACCGTCCACACAGGACCGTCCACACAGGACTGTCCACGAAGGACTGTCTACACAGGACCGTCCACACAGGACCGTCCACACAGGACCGTCCACACAGGACTGTCCACGAAGGACTGTCTACACAGGACCGTCCACACAGGACCGTCCACGAAGGACCGTCCACACAGGACCGTCCACACAGGACCGTCCACGAAGGACTGTCTACACAGGAGTGTCTACACAGGACGATGACTGTGTGAAAGTGGCTCAAGACGATACCTTTACAGAATGGTCTAAAGATCAGTCTCAGTACGACGTCACTAGAAGAGAAACCTTCAGTTCTGAAGCTCTTGTGTTTAAGTACCTGCTCAAAACATCTTGAGAAGTGCAGTATGCCAGAAGTGACCCATCAGTCAGTGCAGCCATTTTATTTTCATTATACACACTTATTTAGAGTCTTATTCATCTCATAAAACTGCATTTCAGTTTCTGTTTTTAATGAGCTTTCAAAACAAACTGGACTATTTCACATTTTTATTTGTGCAACACTTTACATTTACAAAGTTTATCAGTGTGAACCGACTGAACAGTGTATTACCCATGATCCTCTTGTGATCTGGTGATAAATCCAGGTCTGACCTCTCCTCTTCTGTCTCCTGATTCCTCTTGAACGTGAGAGCCACCTGTTTGTGCTTTCAGAGAGACAGCAGCTCATAAATATCTCAACAAAAGGCTGAGAGCAGGTGAATAATGGAACAGAGGTGAGGCAGTGGCCTTTATGACCGTCTCCTCCTACAGATAACACTCCTGCAGATAACACTCCTGCAGATAACACTCCTGCAGATAACACTCCTGCAGCTCACACTCCTGCAGCTCACACTCCTGCAGATAACACTCCTGCAGCTCACACTCCTGCAGCTCACACTCCTGCAGCTCACACTCCTGCAGATAACACTCCTGCAGCTCACACTCCTGCAGCTCACACTCCTGCAGATAACACTCCTGCAGCAGCTCACACTCCTGCAGCTCACACTCCTGCAGATAACACTCCTGCAGCTCACACTCCTGCAGCTCACACTCCTGCAAATAACACTCCTGCAGATAACACTCCTGCAGCTCACACTCCTGCAGCTCACTCCTGCAGATAACACTCCTGCAGCTCACACTCCTGCAAATAACACTCCTGCAGATAATACTCCTGCAGCTCACACTCCTGCAGATAACACTCCTGCAGATAACACTCCTGCAGCTCACACTCCTGCAGCTCACACTCCTGCAAATAACACTCCTGCAGATAATACTCCTGCAGCTCACACTCCTGCAAATAACACTCCTGCAGATAACACTCTTGCAGATAACACTCCTGCAGATAACACTCCTGCAGCTCACACTCCTGCAGCTCACACTCCTGCAGAAAACACTCCTGCAGATAACACTCCTGCAGATAACACTCCTGCAGATAACACTCCTGCAGATAACACTCCTGCAGATAACACTCCTGCAGATAACACTCCTGCAGTTCACACTCCTGCAGAAAACACTCCTGCAGATAACACTCCTGCAGTTCACACTCCTGCAAATAACACTCCTGCAGCTCACACTCCTGCAGAAAACACTCCTGCAGATAACACTCCTGCAGTTCACACTCCTGCAAATAACACTCCTGCAGCTCACACTCCTGCAGCTCACACTCCTGCAAATAACGGGTTTGGTCCTGGTTTAATCCTTGTTTAGCTCAGAGGGTCTGTCAGACAAACTCTTGAAGAAAGAGGAGGTATTTTTGAGGAAGAGACTGTAAGTGGGTCAAAGTGATGGAGTTTGGTTCATGTTGGAGTCAGAGACTGAACCAAACTCGACTTGAATAAATCAGGTTTAGATTTAGATCCTGTTTGTCCTGGTTTAGTCCTGGATTTAAACATGGTTTGGACATTTTAGTCCTTGGTTTTATTACTTGGATTTATTTGGGTTAAAACCTGGATTAGTCTTGAATTTAGTTACATTTTAGTCCTGTTTGTATTTCTTGTGTAGAATTCTAGATTAATTTGGTTTACTTGTGGCTTCAGCTCCGGTTTAGTTCTGGTTTAATGTTTTTTGTTCTGTTCCTGGTCCTTGATCAGTCTTTCGTCCTGCTTCAGCTGAATTTGTTTTCTTAGATTTCCTCATGGATTAATCCTGGTTTAGTCCAGGTTTTCACAGTTCTTGTTTAACCCTGGTTTAGTTCCAGTTTGTCCCTTGTTTATTTTTATATATAATATTTCTTTGTGGCTCGGACCTGGATTAGTCCGGGTTTTGACTTGGATTTGGTTCTCGTATTTGTCGCCAGTCTCAACTCTAAGCTCTGGTTCTCAGTCAGATCTCAGTTCTCGTTGAAAGTGGGTTAATAATTCAGACCTCACTGACAGAACTGAGAGACTGGGTTAAAAGAAAACTGTGAATTTAGGAGAGATTTCTACCAAACGCTGTCAAAATCTCTGACAACGAGTGAGATCAGCCGGTTTCTCCTCAACACTGCAGCTCTTGGCCTAATCTTTTTGGTTTGGTCAGATTTCTTTCTAGATTTTTCATTCACAGAACCCTGCCTCGTCCTGTGGACTTTAACTGTCCTGGTTTAGACCTGGTTTAGACCAGGTTTAGTCCTGGTTTAGTCCTGGTTTAGACCAGGTTTAGACCTGGTTTAGTCCTGGTTTAGACCTGGTTTAGACCTGATTTAGACCTGGTTTAGTCCTGGTTTAGTCCTGGTTTAGACCTGGTTTAGACCTGGTTTAGACCTGATTTAGACCTGGTTTAGACCTGGTTTAGTCCTGGTTTAGTCCTGGTTTAGTCCTGGTTTAGTCCTGGTTTAGTCCGTTTAGACCTGGTTTAGTCCTGGTTTAGACCTGGTTTAGTCCTGGTTTAGTCCTGGTTTAGTCCTGATTTAGACCTGGTTTAGACCTGGTTTAGTCCTGGTTTAGACCTGGTTTAGTCCTGGTTTAGTCCTGGTTTAGACCTGGTTTAGTCCTGGTTTAGACCTGGTTTAGACCTGGTTTAGTCCTGGTTTAGACCTGGTTTAGACCTGGTTTAGACCTGGTTTAGTCCTGGTTTAGTCCTGGTTTAGACCTGGTTTAGTCCTGGTTTAGACCTGGTTTAGTCCTGGTTTAGACCTGGTTTAGTCCTGGTTTAGTCCTGGTTTAGACCTGGTTTAGTCCTGGTTTAGTCCTGGTTTAGACCTGGTTTAGACCTGGTTTAGACCTGGTTTAGTCCTGGTTTAGACCTGGTTTAGTCCTGGTTTAGACCTGGTTTAGTCCTGGTTTAGACCTGGTTTAGTCCTGGTTTAGACCTGGTTTAGTCCTGGTTTAGTCCTGGTTTAGTCCTGGTTTAGACCTGGTTTAGTCCTGGTTTAGACCTGGTTTAGTCCTGGTTTAGTCCTGGTTTAGACCTGGTTTAGTCCTGGTTAAGTCCTGTCTGGAGCAGATTTCTGATTGTTGTAGGTCTCAGTTGTTGTCTGACCTTCTGAACTCGCTCTGAGTCCGGTCTCGCCTCCACTCTAAAAATCGTCTCTGATCTGGTTTTCAAAGTCCAGGCTCCACAGATGGCCCTTAAATCTCGTCTGGACCTGAGGGGATTACAAAGACCTGGATGAGACCGGGCCAGGTTTTTCATTAAACTCTGGCCCCCAGATTAAAGAGTGTTTTTTTTTTTTATCCAACGCAAATCAACACTACGGTCGATGGAGAGGAATAAAAACGTTTTTGTCTGTTTTAATGCACTGTACGTTTATGGAAAACACTGATTTGTGGAAAAATTATGTTAAATAGGGAACTTTCTTTCATATTTTTATATTTCTTTCAAACCAGAGTGAGTTTGAGATTTAATCCTGAGTTTGTCCTTCATTTATTCTGAACTGAGTCGATCTTGGTCTAAGACGTGTTTAATGCAAGAGTTTGTCCAGGCCTTCACAGAACGCCCAGACGCATCAAGAAAGTGACGGTTGCTTGTGTTTTTGTCTCTGGTGGAACATAAATGGGACAGAAGGCTAAAGAGAATAATTTGAGAAAGTCACAGAAAAGAGACCTGCTGCTGAGGAGCTTCAGTCAAACGACTGTTCACTTCAAACCTCGTTGGCTTCACAGGTTTTAGATTGTATCAGCCGGGACTGACTTTAACTTTGCAGCCGACCGTCCCTCCGGCTTATACACTCAACACTTTAACCTTGAATAAAAATCATAATAGATTAATAGTAATAATAATAGTTTTGATATTTAGGATATCAGGACTAAAGTAAGGCATTAACCAGATCTAAATCATGTCTAAAAAGGGTCTGAATTTAAAAAAGCTATAATTGAAAGTCCTAAAGCAGTGATTGACAGCTGCAGATGAATATTCATGATGTTTAGACACATTGATAAACATCAAAGTCACTGAGCTAATTCTCCTTTAAACATATGTACACATAAATTAAACATATTTGACTGACGCCTAATATTTCTGCTGAGATTATTACTCATTTCTAATTTCACACTTTAAAAAAAAAAAAGACAAAACCATGTTATGAAGCTGAAGGCGACGCTCCACCAAGACTGTGTTTGTCATTTAAACCAGACGTGTCCAAAGTCAGGTCCAGGGGCCAATCATGGCACAAGGCCCTACAGTTCATACTGTCGTTGTGTCCTTGGGCAAGACACTTAACCCTTGCCTCCAGTGGTGTTCCAGCTGTAACACTGGGGAATAGAACCTTAATGTAAGTCACACTGGATAAAAGCGTCTGATAAATGACTAAATGTAATGCAAATGTAGATTCAGTTTATGAACCCAACAGCTTTATACAAACCTGTTCAAATCCAACTAAATCCAGCTCAGAGGCCGAGTTAGGACCCTCCTGCTCTAACGTGGGTCCAATATAATCAAGATGATCGTTTGTTGTAGCGTAGTCTTTCCTCCACTAACCTTTGCAGGTACCTCTCAAACATGATACATGATGCAGCTGTAATAAAAACAGATAACAGCCACATGGGGGGGTGGTGACATTTTTTGATTGACTTTGGTTGAAGATGATGATGCCTCTGTTTAAAAGAGCTGCTCTTTGGCGTTGAGCCTCTAACGGTCCTTATAGTACCATTACCATTAGCACATGCTAGCCCCAGAATGTATTGTATTGAGTCTGTGAGCTGCGGTGGTTCTGATTGGTTGATGGATGAATGAGTACTTTTTCAACAACATATGAATCTGACACTGTTTAATCAATCCTTTCCTGTCTCTTTTCTCTTCTCGGTGCTGCTTCATTCGTCTGGCACCTACAGGTAAGAAAATCAAACTCTGTTTCCTGCGATGTTTTCTCTGAAGGATGGCTCTTGGACACAGTTGCAGCCAAGTCATTTATTTGAACATGGCTCAGTGGCTTCCTGTTGGAGCTGATGGGAACTCGTCCAGGATGTTTTGAGCCAGAAGGGATTTTTTTAGTTTACTTTTTTTCCTGAATGTTAGATGAAATGCAGTTTGGAAGAAAGTTGCTGTGTGACATTGGCTCTGCTTTTCTCCGAGCTGTTGGTGTAATTACTTGGAATACATTTGCATTACTGCTCCAAAAGCAGATCCCATATGTACAGCTAGTTTTCAATTGTATAAAATGTCCAAACCGTACAAGCTCCATTATTCGACCTCTCAAGACATTGGCCAGTGTGAACAAAGCCTTAGTTTTAAGTGTTGGACCTATTTGTTGCTCTGTTGTTGGCTTAAGTTTAAGTTTGAGGGCTAAGTTTAAAGCTTGTGTTTTGTGTGAGCAAGTTTTATTGTTTTAATCTTCTCTGTTTGTTTTATTGTAACTGTGCTGCTGCCGTCTTGGCCTAAGAAAGACTTGTGTCTTCAGTCTTTGTTCTATGAAGATGTTTTGTCTTCATCCAAAGGACTTTGTCATTTCTGAGTTTAACTGATGGACATTACATTTACATTTACATTTATTCATTTAGCAGACGCTTTTATCCAAAGCGACTTACATTACATTACCAGTGTTACAGTCACTGGAGGCAAGGTGGGTTAAGTGTCTTGCCCAAGGACACAACGACAGTATGAACTGTGGGGCGAGCGGGAATCGATCCTACTACCTTCCGGTTGAAGGACGGCCGCTCTACCACTGAGCTACTGCCGCCCCATAGTTTTATATTCCTCAGAGAGAACAGAGGACTTTATCAACAGTTCATGATGGACCACATGTTTATAGTCTTGTAAAGCCAAAGATAAACTTGATATTGGAACGTACATGAACATGTTCGTGGTTGTGTGGGAAATGCACAAGACTTATTGGACAGCAGTCGAACTAATCATGTGAGCCACTAGGACAACGTCAGAAGCACTTTCAGAAGTCAAAGAAACAAAGAAACAAAGCCACTTGCTCTTGGTGTGTGACTGTTCCCATCAAACCCAAAAACTGAGGCTGAGTTTAGACTTTACTCTGAGTCTTTACACAGCGAGGACACCAGGAGCTGCAGTGGAAGGGGACAGGGACAAACAGCTGTTCAGACAGAAAGGACCTTCAGTGTATTCTCTTTCTTTCCTCAGTAGCACATTCTCCTCATTGTCCCGGTGTAAACCCAGTCCGATCTGAATGAAGACGGATAATGCAGATTGTATTTGTGTCCATTTGACCCTGAGGCAGTGGATGAGACGTGACGGCTCCTTCAGCACCGAACGCACTCAAATAAACCCACAACAAACAAACAGAGAAACTCAATTAAAGCGCGACTCTGACTCAGCGTTTTCTGTCCTGCTGAGTCGTCCCGGCAGAAAGAGAACCAGATTTATTTAGATCAGAGTCTTCTGAGGATTGTCTTTGGGAGTTTTGTTAAAACAGGAAAGGGATATTTTTGGAAACGAGGATACGATTATAACAAAAACAAAGACATAATTATCATTAGGTTTGAAGTGTGGCTTTAAAACAGTGTAAAGATGGTTTTCTCCTAAAGATACATTTCAAATGGAGCAAAGAATAGACCTTTTGTAATTTAGATGATTTATTTAGATCTGTTGAGCCCAGACCCTGCTTCAAAGCCTTTCTTTGACTGAATTCATCCAGACCCACTCGCTGCTGGAATCCACTCTTTTGTAGAAACTGAATTTAAAGGCTTGTTTATCTACTGGCTCAGATAAACATAAAAGTGTTTAGTGCCTAACATTTGTTCCATTTGCTCGTGTCGTGGCTCCCTGACATCTGTAGGTTCAGCTGAAGTTAAGCTCTGGACCAGTCTGTGATTATTCACAGCGACAGTACAACTGCTGAGGCACAAACAGAACCAGGTGTTAATGTGCAAACTGACAAATTAAAGAATACCTTTGTAAATCTAAAAATCTCCACACACCAGATGTGACTGAGGCAGACTTCAGACTGAACTTTGTCAGACCAACTTGAAAAAGTCAATGAGAAACTAATAAAGCACACTCCTCCTAGTTTGTATTTTATTTTTAATCACCAGTCACCTTTATGACTGGGGTCTACAGTGAGCCATGGTCCAGACCAGGGGCTGGTTTTCTTCAGAGATGTTGGATTTAGTGCCTGTCATCTTTTGTTCATGTTTTATGGACATTTGTTTACATTCACTGACTCAAAGTTCTTCCTCCATTTTGTTTTTCTGACGGTAGAAAATGGCTGAGGAAACAGAGCCTCAGAAGACTCCGAGCCCATCGAAAGGTTAGGTCTGTTTGAAAAGAGAATATTATTCAGATATGACTCAGATGTGGCCTGTTGGTCTTGATTTGTAATGTTAATGATGAACAATGGGATATTTATATCCTGCAGTAGATCTAATGCTCATACATATGCACCGACCGCCGCTGCGCTTTGAAGCTCGACTCAGAAATGATTCAGCCGTCAGACACGAGACATCTGCAGATATGAGTCTGAAAGGACAGGGAGTGTCTCTGAAGTGGTGTCCGTTAGAAGACAGAGTTTACTGAAAGGTTTGTGACACAATACCCCAAGAGACATGAACTATAATGTTTTCAGAAAGAAAAGGTTAAAGTGGCACAAGCTGTTTTTTCTTTGCCTCCTCAGGCCCCCAAGTCATTTGAGTTTGAGACCCCTGGTTTAGAGCAAGACTGATGTCAGAGGAAACCTTTAACTAAACAAATATTAAATTAAGTCTGAACTAAAAACTAAGAACCCACAGATGAACCTAGGGTTAAAGTTCAGACTGGACCAGGTAGAAACAGGGTCAAGAGCACATGACTCTAGAGCGGACCAGGACTAAACTGAGACTTAAGGATTATATCAGGACTAAACCAAGACTAGACCAGGTCAAACAGTCTTGGTTTTGGATTAAACTTGGACTAAACCAAAGCTAGATTAAACAGTCCTTGTTTAAAGTGCTCAAGCTCAGGACTAAACAAGAATTAAATTCATTAAATCATTTTGTAATAATTGTAGTAAAGTTTGGGTGTATCTGTCAGGAGTCCTCACACAGAT
The DNA here is from genome assembly GCA_024416835.2 of Perccottus glenii. Taxonomy (NCBI): domain Eukaryota; kingdom Metazoa; phylum Chordata; class Actinopteri; order Gobiiformes; family Odontobutidae; genus Perccottus; species Perccottus glenii. The sequence goes on from CM044566.2 coordinate 24,458,150, forward strand.
ATACAGACGTGTTGTGTGTGTGAGGTGAAATCTCACAAAAAGGTGCTTATGTTCAGAGCCCATTGGTTCCAGCTCTTTTTTTCACAAATAAACCTGGAAAATATAATCTGGAGCCGTTTGGGGGAAGCTCAGAGTTTTGGTGGAAATGGGGCCAAATGGAGACGAGAGGGATTTAAACTGAGAGGAAAACACAGCAGAGAGTCAAATAATTGAACTAAGGCATCATTTTGTCTTGTGTTTTCAGCCTTAAACACAACTAAAAATGTCCTCACATTTCAGACGCACAACATAGAATAAGATTGTTTCCTTGGATTTATTCTAATGTTTCAAACCCAACAAACTCAACAGAAATATTTACCATGAAATACTTTCAAATGGGAACTTAACGTAAACAAAAGTCCGTTCTGAACTTAATATTTACACAGACGATAGAAAACATAATAAAACTGGTAAATTATTGGAAAAATAATAGGTAATTACTGTAAAATCCCAAACCAGTATCAATAATGTAAATGTTTTAAATTTATACTTTAAAGAACTTTCAACCACAGCTGCTATTTTTTACAGTGAAACCCACAGAGAGCAGCTGGAACCTGACTTTTCCTCCAGAGGCTAAAAGCTGTGCGTGTGTTCGGTCGAGTGTCGGAGTAAAACCCTGACCTCGGTTTATGTGGATGAGTTTGGACGGTGGATGGAGCTGTAGGTGGTGCGCTGGCTCTGAGGCTCACAGCTGAAGAGGACAGATAAGACCTGCAGCGAAGGGGACCGAGGGGCGTTCAGGTGCATTCACAAAGCGGGATATTACTGCGCAGTGTGGATCTGGAGTTTTTAGGTTCGAGGAGAGCGTGTTTAAGGGCAGCTCAAAGTGACGTTGGATTTGAGCGTTTTGAGGAGTTCAGAAGGAAATCTAAATGTGGGGGACATTTACGTCCAGGACGAGATACACATAAGGACTAGGTTAGGAATTTATGTGCTCAAGAAATTATAATATAATAATAATTTATATAATATCAATTATTTTTATGTAGATGGTGTTGGAAGACTGGAGAGAGTTATATTTTATCAGAAACTGTTGGAGCCGATGATGATGGCTGCTGACCTCAGAGTTAAGATAGAGTCTTAGGTCACCTGGTCCCTTTTGTGAACTTTGGCTGTTGATGCAAGTGGATTAAGATTTGTCCAGGTGGTCGTTAAACTGCCTTTTAAATTAAATACAACAATCTCTGTCCCTTTGGAATCTTTTGTGCCATTGACTGCAGAATGTATTTTTTAGAACAGTTTTACTAAAACAGTTTTAGTTGGATTTGAACAGGTTTTAGATGGATTTGAACTGGTTTTAGATGGATTTGAACTGGTTTTAGTTGGATTTGATCAGGTTTTAGATGGATTTGAACTGGTTTTAGTTGGATTTGATCAGGTTTTAGATGGATTTGAACTGGTTTTAGTTGGATTTGAACTGGTTTTAGATGGATTTGAACAGGTTTTAGATGGATTTTAACTGGTTTTAGATGGATTTGAACTGGTTTTAGATGGATTTGAACAGTTTTTAGATGGATTTGAACTGGTTTTAGATGGATTTGAACAGGTTTTAGATGGATTTGAACAGCTTTTAGTTGGATTTGAACAGGTTTTAGATGGATTTGATCAGGTTTTAGATGGATTTGAACTGTTTTTAGATGGATTTGAGCTGGTTTTAGTTGGATTTGAACTGGTTTTAGATGGATTTGAACTGGTTTTAGTTAGATTTAATCAGGTTTTAGATGGATTTGAACTGGTTTTAGATGGATTTGAACTGGTTTTAGATGGATTTGAACTGGTTTTTGTTGGATTTGAATAGGTTTTAGTTGCATTTGAACTGGTTTTAGTTGGATTTGAACTGGTTTTAGTTGGATTTGAACTGGTTTTAGATGGATTTGAACTGGTTTTAGATGGATTTGAACTGGTTTTAGATGGATTTGAACTGGTTTTTGTTGGATTTGAATAGGTTTTAGTTGCATTTGAACTGGTTTTAGTTGGATTTGAACTGGTTTTAGTTGGATTTGAACTGGTTTTAGATGGATTTGAACTGGTTTTAGATGGATTTGAACTGTTTTTTGTTGGATTTGAATAGGTTTTAGTTGCATTTGAACTGGTTTTAGTTAGATTTGAATAGGTTTTAGTTGGATTTGAACTGGTTTTAGATGGATTTGAACTGGTTTTAGTTAGATTTGAATAGGTTTTAGTTGGATTTGAACTGGTTTTAGATGGTTGGACATAAATCTCACATTGGGCCACAATTGGCCCCAGGGCCGGACTTTGGTGGAGATGTTTGTTGCTGTATATTGTCAGTTTCTCTGACTTTAAAATGTCAGCTGTGAGCTTCTGTGTTTAATAATCTATTATTAGTCTTATTTCCACTGAAAACCCTGAAGAGTGCAACATAATCACATTTCCACTCGGTTCTCATTTCTTTATTTGTTTCACAAACGTCTCGACCTTGTTCAGGAACTAAAGCCGTGTTTTTCAAGAGCACACAGTGTCTCTTACATAAAGCAGCGTATTAGACCAGAACAAAGGACGAGTGTGTGTTGAGCCGTAACGAGGCTGTGATTACAACATGAATTATCTGTACTACCACTTTTTTTTAAGTGTGGAACACAAAACCCAACGGAAAAGATAATTAGATGTTTTATAATGAATGTAATCAGTCCAAGTGAATGGGAGTATGTCGAGATTATGTAACATACTTTTGCACAACTCTGTGTCTTGTGTTTCTGAGAAGCTAATAAGAACCTCCTTTTGTTTATAGCTTTAAAAACGAGGAGCGGCAGACTCAGGTTTCATTTGAGGAAAGTTCATCTCACAGTTTGGGCAGAGCTCTGGTACAACATGCTTCATTATTTTACTCTCAGTGTTGGATGTCTCTGATTGGTTGTTTGTCGACCCAATGCTGTCCAGAGGCAGTTTATCCTGTGTCTGTTGGTGCTGTCTGTTTGAAGTCGAGTGATGCTGATTTATCTCTGGTCAACGACAGGTCAAGAGCAAAAAGAAAGGAAACAAATGTAAACCCTGAGTTTGTGTTGCACAGAATACTTTAGTTATGACGTCATAACCGGATAAATCCGGTCTAAACTTCACCACTCCAGTTTTTCTCAGATCAGAACCTACAGTTTCTAAGGTTTTAAAACATTTATCATCACATCAGCTTTGATTGAACTGATTAAAGACAATCACTGAACAATAAAGTAAAGCCTGAGCATGTTTAGGGTTAAGTGACCTGTTCTCGTTCATTCAGACACAGTCCTGTCTTTGTTTTTCGTGTTTGTCTCATAAATCCTGAACTTTAATGTAGGTCTGTCTGTGACACCTGTTTTATTTTTACTGTAATACACAGTTCTCTTTGCAGGCCTTAAACCTCCAATACAAGCACTTCTTTCTGTCTTTTAGTGAAATGACAGACACTGTTTGAAGCTAATGCCTTTGTCTTGTCTTTGTAAAATCTCTGTAAATGATAAATACATGTGTAACATGTCGGCGCTCTCTGATGTAACGTGTGCCTTTTACTCAGCGGTCCAGCCCTAGTTTAATCCTGGTTTTCATCCTTGTTTTGGGTTTAGTCCTGGGTTTAGTTAAGTCCCTCAAGCATCATTCGGTGTGTTTTAATTGTGGTTAGACCAGGTTTGTTTTTAGGTTTAGACCTGGTTTAGAACTGGTTTTGTATTTGTTCAGTCCTGAGTTTACCTTTAGCCCTCGACCTTCATTAAAGCTCGGTTTAGTGCTTGTTAGAACCTGGTTTAATTTTTGTTTGGACCTACTTCAGTCTAGTTTTAGTCGTGTTTTAATCTAGTTTAATTACAGTTTATTTGAGTTTGAGTTTATTCTTTTTTTTTAAATAAGTCCACGTTTTAAACTCTGTCATGCCCCACTTTTTCTGAAATGTTTATTGTTGCAGCAGAGAACGGTGGATCACAAACAGAACAATACGTTTTCATTCATAATCATTCCTTTATGTCCCGTTCTACCTCTGCTGCTTTCATCCGGAGCCAATTACCCTGCGTCCGTCGAGCGTCTCCTGTTTCCACCTCTCTCCGTCGGTAATAGGCTTATGCTGCTCAGTCGCCGCTCGGTACCAGCGTCTGCAGCGGCGTGTTGTAATTGGATTAGCGCTCAGATAAACTCCGAGCCACTCAGAGTCTTAATCCGGACTCTGTCGCCGGGTTTGGGGTTTGTGTGTGTCTCTGTGGAGGCTGGGGCAACAGGAAGTGTCTGTGTTTATGAAGCGTTTGAGAGCAGACAGACGACTGGGAAAAGAGTTGGGTTTTTCATTTACAAGAATAAAGTTGGACTAAAGCAGGCCTTAAGACAGAAATACAACTGATTAAACTGTTCTGTTTCAGCACTATTAAGAACTTAACCCAAATTAAAGCTCGTACAAAGTCAGGACTAAAACCAGGTCTAAATCTTAACATTCAACTGAAAACACACTTTACCTGCAGCTGTTAAACTTCCTGGAACGACAAGCCAGTGTCGACCAATGGGAGCACTCCCTTTTCGAGCAGTTGTAACAGGTTCACATTTCAGAAACTCCTCCATAAAAAACAATAGAATGCATCATAAAGAGAATTTGTTTGTTGTTTTATAACTTGTTTTTTGTTTTATTATAAACTATTCTGAACCGTTTTCCCTCGACTAGAATAAAAAATCTCAGGTCCAGTCTTGTGTTTGTCTCAGAGTTAAACAGTTGTATGAGTTATTGCTTATTTAAAATGACTCTTTAGTGTTACATGTATTGTTTTGGTGGTTGGTGTTGCCTCTCCATAGTTTCTTATTGAACTTGGATTTACTTAAATCTGTCGTGTTACGTGAACCTGAACTCAACTGAATATGTCTGCGTCAATGCAAGCTTCATGTTTGTACTTTTCTGAGTCAGGGTTGAGTCAGCCTTTGTCAGGACTCTCCAAAGCGAGTGTGAAGGCTGTGGCAAACCGTCCGGAGCTTCCGGTTATTTGGCGATTCACTGAGTCTGTGCAGTTCTCGCCTCAGGCTCAGCGGGTTCGGTTGGTAAAAGGTGAAAATGTGGAATTACAAACAGGAAAAGCTGGTTCATAGATGTGTTCACCTCCTCGTTGTTCGAAAGAGCCCAGTGTGGAGGATTTTTTTCTACAAAGAAAACCCTGCATATCTTTACAGTAGCAGGATTAGTCCCTGGTCGGTGTCGGTGTGATTGGCGTTGGCGTCTGTATCGTGGGCGTTTACGTCCCGCTGCGGCCTCCTGTTCCTCCGCAGCTCGTCCAGTGATTCAGGACTGGAGCCTGAGCCGCAGATAGAGAGCCACCGCTGAGACTCCCTCGGCTAAAGCCCGCCGCGGGACGCTCTGATAACTGCTCCCAGAGGCTCGGAGCAGGGGCTGATGGGAATGGAGCGTTATCACAGTCTGAGTGACTAAACCAGGACTAAACTAGGACTAAACCAGGACTAAACCAGGTCTAAACCAGGTCTAATGTAGGACGGGTCAAAAGTCTGTTCAGTCTGGATCAATCACAGAATAAAACTAACACCAATATTTATATTGTTTTAACACAAAACAGATCATGTTATGACATGATACAGATTAAATTTTTTCTGACTAACCTGGCAGCAAAACATTTCCATATTCATGTCAGATTTTCTGCTTTGACAGGTGTTTTTTGATTGTCTGTGCACATTTAGTTCCTCATTATTCATTTCTGGTCCTGGTCCTGTTCCTCGGCTGGAGTCTGTCTCGGCTGCAGTTTTAGTAAACCAGGCTCCTCGTTCAGACTGTACTCTGTGAGAAATGGCAGCTGCGTTGATACAAACCAGGTCACTGAGAGCGCTCTCGCTGTTCTATCGTCGAGAATAACTTTGCTCCTGTCAGGACTCGTTGTGACAGGTGGCTCGCTTGTTATTTCCCATCATGCACTCCTCCTCCCTTCTCTGTCGATAACCTGAGCAGCTCTGTGTGCTCTGTCAAAGCGTGTACAGTCTGGCACACACATCACCGTACAGCAAACCAATCTCCGTCGTCCTTTGTCTGTCAGTTTTTATTTTTATTTTACTTTATTTTTAATGGAGATGGCAGTCACTGAGCCACATCCCGTTCAATTTTCTGAAATGCACCGTGGGAGACATCAGGAATTATTAGCTCTGCCTCGAGATGCTGCTCTGAAGCCATTGCTCGCTCTGTTTTGACGAGGGCTGTTAGAATCAAGTCTCTGCATCTGTAATCAATCTCTTTCTGTGTGAGCTGCAGGAGGACGGGGGGGGGGTTTAGAAGGAGGAGGAACATAAAAACAAGAAAAGACGGGTTGGTTTATATAAATAAACAAAGACATTAAAAGGATCAGTGGTCGACCTGATTGAACCAGTTCCACATCAAAAAACTCATACCTTTTATTAAACTGAAGTCAGAGCTGACCTTAAACTTCTCTGACGTCTGCGTGAGACCTTCTTTAAAACTTGTGTTGTTTTGTTTAAGCAGACATAGTCAGAGCTGGAATAGACACGTTCTCGACGTGATTTTCCATTGATTGATCAAAACTGATGAACAAGTTAATTATGTATTAAGAAATTATATGGTGTCCACAATGCTTAGAACACCTGACAGATCTGAAAATATTGATCATCATTAAGTTCATGAAGCCTGCTCTGAGTACAACAAACAGATGAAGTGCTTATTATTTTAACGTTCATATTTGGTGTTATCGTTTGCAGCAGCACATCTCTCTGGCATCAGGCCAGTGTATTTCTGAGAACTTCAACTCTAATGTTATTTCAGGGCTTCTTCTGTGAACGAACGGGAGCAAACTTTCTAACAGCAAAGTTTGCTCTAACAGCGCCCTCTAGTGTGTTTCTGGAGAAAAGGCCTTGTGGTCGAAGCTTCAGTCCCAGTTGTAATCGCTCAGAGGACAGGTGTTTGGACCAAATGGATCTTCTGTTTTGTTGCAAACTAAATGAAGCGTACTACAAACGTGAACACACTCTCATTTTTTCTTATGTTTCTTAATATAAATCTTGTAAATTGTCTTTTATTCCTGTAAAGCACTTTGAGTTACCCAGTGTATGAATTGTGCTATATAAATAAAATTGCCTTGCCTCTTAGTAATGTGCGTTAAACGTTTGTACTAATCGTATGTGTCGTCCCCTGTGGCCGTAACCGCTGGAAAAGCTGATCGGAATCACCTGTGCCTGGTGATTGAGCCTGCGCTTGATGTTTCTCGCTCGTTTTCTCTCGGCCTTGTCTACCTGCCGCTTCTTTCTTTTATTTTTACACATTCAACACTGCACAACGTTCCACCTTCACACACTTCCACAGCCAGGCTACTGACACGAGACACAAGTGGTTTTAATTTATTTAATTTGAATAAAAACCCATGAATGTTTTTTACCTTAGTGTCATGTTTTGTCACGGCTTTAAGGACCAGGTCCTAACCTCGTATAAAAGAAACCTTAGTGACTCTTGAGTGAGTCTGAGGTGGCAGCTATAACTACTTTATATTCCCTATTTTCTTGAGATAATAAATTACAGTTTATAGCCTTAATGCTAGAGTCTAATAAGTCAGTTTTCCCAGTGGGACAATAACGTTTAGGACTAGTGTCAGATTAAAAATGATTAAAAGAGACTGAAAGCTCATTAAGGAAGTAAATCTAAACGGAGCTCTTCAAGGACCACACATGGAACAAGGGGGTAAGATGATTTCCCACCATGCAGTGCGTTCTCCGGCTCTTTTAAACGTTTTATTGGCTAATGCATTACACCACTGTCTGTTTTTTTTATTCAATTGATATAATGTAAACAGTTTTGGAGCTGGTTGTGTCTGATCCTGTTTAGAACAAGACTCAAGTCTAAATACTCACAATAAAGGATTCATATGTTGTACAGTGATGACGGTATTATTGTGATGTATTATTAGACCTTATTGTAATATTATTGACTAAAAGATAAACTATATGAGATTTTATATATATATATATATATATATATATATATATATATGAATGGGCCTAAGTCCATATAGAAATCAATACAATATGTCACGTGTTTGTAGCAAAGAATATTGTTGGTCAATAAAAGATGTTTTTCCCAGGAGCGCCCGAGTTTTTAATTTTTCTTCCAGAGGGCGCTGTCACACCCTTTTTCTGACACTCTGGTGTGACACAGAGTTAATGATCCCTAGAGACAGAATGTGAATTTAACTCATTTACATCAAAGTGCTGTCTGGTGTCCCACAAGCTTTGTATCAGACCAGAATTTTCATATTCTGGAGTGTTGCCATGGCAACACGGTTGTACTTATCTCATGAGTCAGTCGGAGTTTCTTTTGTTCAGGGACACATGAGAATCGAATGTTCATCCACTTACAACGGACTACATTATTGGCTTCTCATTGCATCGGTTCACAGTGGTTCCAGATGTTCAGTTTCGGTCACTGCCACAGCATCACCGTCGCAGACAGAGCATGAGTCCAGCATGAATGTCTGTACCAAATTTTATAAATTTACAAAAACAAAAAAAATGGTTGAACTACAAACATTTAGTGTTATCTTTGGGCGGTTGCCATGGCAACATTGCTGATTTTAGGGCATAGGTCCAAGAGACTTTCTTGGTTGTCAGGACAACATAGATGTGTGTTCTAAATTTTGTGCATTTCTGACAAACTAAATGTTTGGTCGTCACATAGGGATTTTCTTTTGGAACTCTTAATATTTCCATATCTATATGTTTAGGCCGGGAGAGCACATTCCAATAGGCTCCTCAACATCGCTGAGGGCTCGAGCCTAACAACACTAAATGAATCATTTCTAAGGCCCTTGGATTGGAGCCACAAACGAGTCATTGATTTTTCAAAGAAGCCAGTCACATTTCTATAAAGGTGACCAGAGACAGAAATAGAAAAAGCAAACTGAGCTGAAAGGTCTGTGGAAACTCTAACAGTGACTCAGCAGGTTTTTTCGCTCCAGGTTTTGAAGAAATATGTGGAGCCTGTCAAGACCTGACAGGTTTGACTGAAGCAGTGAGAAACGTTTCCATCGAAGCATCAGTCTCACTGCGGCTCTGAAAACATTCTCAGATTACTGCTGCTCTTTCAGCGATGGGTTCAAACCAGAGTCGTCTTGTGTCTCAGATCTTAGACACACTGGCTCAACATATGCATTAGTTAAGTTGAGTTTTCTGATATTTACAAACCAGACTTGTCCAAAGTCCGGTCCAAGGACCAATCATGGCACAAGGCGACGCAAATGAAAGTCCCCTGTGACCCACCGTTTTGGATTTTAGGAACCACAGCATTAAAGGACTGAGTCTGTTGAGGCATAACTCACATTGTCCCTTGTGTAGGACAATAAAGGAGTAGGACGAGGCCTCAACCAAGAAGTAACCTCAGAATAATCCCACTAAGAGTAAGTTCTAATATTCTTCTGCGTCCATACTCGGCCCACATTTACAGCTGAACTCATAAACTCTCATGGAGTGTTGCCCTTCTGACCCAGTCCCAGGACTTTTTTAATAACTTAATAAGTTAGGCTCCTCTTTGCACTTTTTTTCTATAATCCATCCAAACTTGTACACAGTTCAAAGTCTGTCTCTCCAAAAGATACTTCTGATCCAGGGTCAGTGTTTATTTTGATTGTCATGAGAATAACCATAAAAAACAATAAATACGGTGCCCTCTGCTGGTAAATTACAGTGCCACGTTTTAAGACGGTTAAAGACAGTTGCTCACATTAAACACATGGCAGTGTCCTTTACCAAAACCTCCTTGATTTGGAACAATTTGCATTATTTAATCTTTAATTTGGCCAATGCTAATTTGTTCATTTAAAAAGATTGTCTTGTGTCGGCTTCACTGACGGCACTTAGTTGAACACAGCTTATGTCGTTTATAAAGATTCTGTATCTAATGGCAATGCATCCAAGGTTTTAAAAGTCCGCTTCAAACCTGATTAACATCTCATTTAAAAACAGACTTCTATGTCTCTGTTTCTCGACACAGCTCAAATAAAAACACAAGGTTTTTCAGGAGAAACTCAACCGAACTGAGGCAATACAGAGCGACGGACTTCATCAGAACTGGACATTTAAATATAAAGCTCTCTCTCATTCATAGTTCTACCCTCTCTCCTTCTCCTCCTCAAACTCTATGTGCTTCTCCTTTCGACAGAATTTAATGCAAACAAACTCTAATGAAATGTAAATGAGAACGGTCCCAGTTGTTCAATTTGGCAAATGACAAAATGCATTAAAACCCAAATATATTTTAGTGAAAGAGGTAATTAGTGAAAAGGCAGTCAGCTGTTTATGAATATTTACATCATATTTGGATAAGAGCATTAAGTGTGCGGCGCTGAATAAGATAGATTTAAATCGTGATTAGAGGGAGTTGAAGGGAGAAGTAGTCAGCATTTCTAAATGTGATAAAGCAGAATACAGGCCTGAGTTCACTGTGACAGATGGAAAAGTCAAAACACATTCAGCCCAACACAAGCAGTTTTTAGTTTTACAAAGGATTCAAATGAACTAAAAGAGTTGGATGATGTCATTGTTTATCGGGTTAACCTGCACAAAACACTTTTACATGCACACCTTAATCTGCCCACAGCTCGATTAAACCCTCGCAGAGTCTAAGAGAGAAGTACTGTGTCCACTCAGGCTGGTGCATTCATGTGTCCTTAGTATTTCACAGCATTAAGCCTTTGTTAAAAAGAGAAAAGAAGCTAACGTTCTCCAGCTGTTCTTAAAGGGACAGACACTAAACTGGTTGAGAGTTAGATACCTGGGAGTCTTTTTGAGTCTCGATACTTTGTGAGGAAGGAGAAATGGTGACATTGTGGTTTTAATAAATTTGTTCTGGTCTTTTGTTTTGCTGCCTGGGATTGTAGCCTCTTCGTGACCAACAAAAACCAGACTTGGCTTGGTCTGAACTCGAGGCACAATCCCAGGACCATCCCGTCAGAGGAGACGCTGCCCATCGGCCGGTGTTACAGGCTAATGGAGTAGGACAAAAACGCCTTGTTTCCACTGGAGCGGTCAGGTCGGGTCAGTGTCCTGTCCAAAGCTTCCTCTAAAAGCCTTCTGCACTGTTCCACTTTGGAGACGCCTCTCCCGAGGGTGTGGAGCTAAACACAGTGAGCTGTTTTAAATATGCTTTTGTGATAAACATCACATTCCAACAGAAAACATGACAAAGACTAAGCTAGCGTTTATTATCAACAGTTGTTTGTGGTTTTAAACATTAAACATTAAACACACTACTTTACAGCAAAGTTAGAATGTTTACTGTTGTACCGTCAGCCTCACATCGCTCCAGGATTGTTCAGTTTCTTTACATTATTTAGGTTAAAACACATGTGATAAAGAAGATTTTAAAGGCATGTTTCCTGTAGCGTCCCTTGGACCCAGCAGTCTGGAAACACTGCTCTTGTTGCTCTCGCTCGTGTTTTGGGGGTTTGTCAGATTTGTCAGTGTGTGTTATTAAAATCATTTGGGAAAATAAATGAATGTTAATGGACTTGAATTCTCAAAATGTCACTGATTTAGTGAGACATTGTTTGTAACTTAGACTTAGATAAATCGGAATTAAACAAGCAACAAACAAGGCCTAAAACCTCCAGCTCACATTCACACTGCCTCCATCCAAACCCTCATTAAAATGTACTCTGTGGCCTGTGCGTGTGAATAATTCATGCTGTTGTCTCCGACTGCGTGCGGCAGCAGGATTAACTCGTGTTTTTTCGATGAATGATGGCATTTTTAGTGAATTTTTACGACTGATCTCAGATGGTGTTGTGACAAAAGCTTCAGGCCCAACATCTGTTCGACCAGCGGCGTTCGGGACGTTCTCCAGCTCCAGGCTCTGACGAGAAAAAAAACACTGCAGATAAAAGTATATTCACATAATGAGAGCAGATGGACTGGTTTCTATTAGTAATTATATAAAGCATTAAGAGAGGAATAGAATAGTCTGACTTTATGATTAATAAAGATAAGACCAAGTCCTCAGTGTTTCTTTACATTCTCGAAATATCATATTTAACTGGGACTAAACCAGGACTAAAATGTTTAAAATATTAACGTAAGCCACGACCAAGACCGACAACAAAAAACTGGATCAGCTCAGGGGCCGGCTCACAGAGACAGCAGTCAGACACACCCTGACCACCCTCCCCTCCCAGCACTTCCTCCAGCTCCTTCAGAGAAAACAGACGACCTGTCCCAGGGACAAAACTAAGTAAAGTCAAATCTAGGCTTAGCCAGGACCAGACCAAAGTATTATTTAAACAAGGACCAAACTTGGACTACACAAGGGCTAAACCGAAATCTAAACCTGGACAAAAGCCGTCTCCAAATCCAGAACAAAAATCTAAAATCCTTCCAGCACTAAACAAGGACTATTCTACAACAGAACCAGAAACCAGGCTTTAGACAAGACTCTAGGAACACATCAAAGAAGACAACCTCCTGGAATCACACTAAACTTGGATTATTTGAAATGATTTGGTTTAGTTTAGTTGTGTCCTAGTTGCTGTCCTAAACCGACCCCTGGTTTGTTTATGGTTTTGTTGTAAAGCTGATAGGACTCGACCACAGAGCTCTATCTCTCCGGTGAACATGTTGTAATCCCAGCTGAACCTGGTCTTGTCTGGGCTCTGGCTCTTTCTGATGCTGTTAAATCCTGCTGGATCTCGTTGAGGGTCGGTCTCGGGAGGGTTTTGTGAAGGTGAGCGCCACGTCTCGAGGCTGACGTCACCCAGAGTCAGAGCGAGTTTAAGGAAGAAGAGCGGATGAACACGATGCTTCAATGAAGAGGGTCTGAAGTGGACTGAGTATAAACCAGGACTAAACCAGAACAAGACCTAAAATTCACCTGAAACACAGAAGAAATACAGGTTTAAACCAGAACCAAAAATAATGAAATCCATTGTAAAGCCTGGACTAAACTGAGGTCAAAACCAGGGATAAACTGAAAATAAACCAGGACTAAACACCAGGGTCTAAACCTGGATTTAAACCAGCTTCATTCTGGGACTGAACTCCAGACAAAATGACCAAGAACACATAAACCAGAACTAAACAAAGACTTAAACAATGTCTAAACCTGGACTGAACCCAACAGAAAACAGGACTGAACCAGGCTGAACTATACCCAGGACTAAAGTGGAACTAATATTGTGCTAAACCAGGGCTACATCTTTGTTTGGGACACTTTATTTGAACATAACATTTTCTTATAGCTTCCAAATAATCTTGCTCCAAATGAGCTGCAGTTTGAAATGTCTCCATCACTTATGTTCGTCTTTGGCCTTGGTTTGCCGTTCTCTTGGCCTCTCTGCGTCTTGTTTTTAGTCGGAGACATGCATCTTTGCAGACAAGACGTTTAAATAAAGGTTAAGTGGCTCAAACAAATAGTTAATGCGTCCTCGGTGACATCTGCAGCCATTAAAACGGAACCACAACTCAGCTAATCATCCACTGGCTCTGTGTTAGCGTTAGCATCGGCTCCAGAGGCTCACGGCCGTCTCCAGAGGGAAATAAAGAGGGTTTATTGGGTCATAAAAACTGGGAATGACATCCAACTAAAGCAGGTCTAAAGCAGGTCTAAAGCAGGTCTAAAGCAGGTCTAAAGCAGGTCTAAAGCAGGTCTAAAGCAGGTCTAAAGCAGGTCTAAAGAAGGTCTAAAGCAGGTCTAAAGCAGGTCTAAAGCAGGTCTAAAGAAGGTCTAAGAAAGAGGTCTAAAGCGGTCTAAAGCGGGTCTAAAGCGGGTCTAAAGCGGGTCTAAAGCGGGTCTAAAGCGGGTCTAAAGCGGTCTAAAGCGGTCTCAAAGCGGGTCTAAAGCGGTCTAAAGCGGGTCTAAAGCGGGTCTAAAGCGGGGTCTAAACCAGGTCTAAACCAGGTCTAAAGCAGGTCTAAAGCAGGTCTAAAGCAGGTCTAAAGCAGGTCTAAAGCAGGTCTAAAGCAGGTCATAATCAAACCAAGGACTAAACATGGTTCAACTTGGACTAAGCCATGAATAAATTTAGACTAAACTTGGTAAACCATTACTAAACCAGGTTAGAGTCTGGACTAAACTCGTACTAAACACTTAAACATCTAGGACTTAAACAGACCAACCAACCCCAAAAGTTCTGGCACTGGGTCCAGAGCTGGACTGTGGAAGTACATTTGGACTTGAGTCTGATCCTCTTTAAAGTGGATCATTAGGTCTCAGCGCGGGTCAGTCACAAAAGGAACGTTAGTCATTTTTAATTGAAGAGGCCTTTTTTTTTTTTTTTAACACAGTTTAAGGCTGTTTATACAAATCTAGGACTTACAATACACTAGATGGCGCTGTAGATGGAAATAATGATGGCCTAAAGATGTCAAGTCTTTAGTCTTTGTTTAGTCCTTTTTTGATTTTTATTTCTGAATAAATACGTCCGTGCCCCAGAGATAATTAAGCCATAACATAAGTGAACAGAAACAGAAAGTGCCTCGTGTTTTGTTTTTTTCATGCTTAATATTCCCTTCACAAAGAGCACCTCCTTTTATTACTTTGTATCGCTGCTCGAAGGCCCTGGAAGTGCCTCTGAATTTCAAATGTTCTGATTCATTCCTGGTTTTGAGTCTAGTTTTCCTGCTGGGTTCAGTTTGGTTTAAAAGTGATGCATATCTAGTGTTTCTAATTCTGAAAGTATATAAGTATATTGTTTCTTTTTGGTTTAGTAAAGTTGTTTATGGGTGACGGCTTGTCCCTGCAGGGTTGCCGTAGCTGCTCACAGGCTGTAGAAAGGAGGATATTGTCACTATAGATGCTTCTGAAAACTGGATTTTACAAAAGCTAAAAGAAAAGAATAGTCCATAAAAGTGCTTAAGGTAGGGTCCTAGTTCAGTCCTGGTTTGATTTTTCTTCCATTAAGACGATCTTAGCGACGATATTCCACTTCAAACCCACTTGACTGAGTCTGCATTAATGTGTTTTTCACAGAGGTGTCGACACACGTTTCATTTCCAGTCACAGATATTGCCACCGCAGCTCTTTGGACCCACACTGCTGTTACATATTTCACCTTTTATTACTTTGCCGTTTTAATAAATGAGTGCAGAGAAGGTCTAATTAGTTAATGAGTGTGCTAACCTCTCGTTCGGTGCTAAAAGAGGGCCCTCGGAGACAGATCAGCAGCTCTGGACTCTCGTATTAAAGCAGTGGGATGAACGGGGGTGAGTGGTGCAGACGCTGAGTGCCACGGCTGGATCAGAGCCACGGGCCGCTCTGAGTCTAAACCCTACGGCGCTCTGATTTAGAGACTTCAGAGGAGAAGCAGCCTGAGTCTGTGTTCAGGGACGAACCGGACACTGGCCACGGTCACTTTTTTAAGAGCTGGACTTTTGTTTTTACCCACAAGTGTTTGCAGCTATTGTTGCTTTTATTTTGGCAGATTTTGTTATTTGCACGTTTTATTTATTTATTTTTTGTGCCTGACATTTGCTTTAGTGTAATTTTTTCCTTTTTTGCAACTAACATCTTTCACGTTTTCTTAAATGTTTTTACAGCATTTTTTTATTTGTGCCTGTTTTTTTTCACGAGATTCACACCATTATGTATTTTTTTTTCTGCTGTTACGGCAATTTTGTGACTTTGACACTTACTGTTGCTATTATTTTGTACATGTTTGTCTAAATCTTTTATATTTTATACACTATTATTTTCTCACATCTTTGAATCTACTTTATTTTTATTTTTTTATATATTTTTTTAATAGTGCTTTTCCACCTAGGCTCTCAAAGTGATTCACCAGTGTTACATCTGACACCACTGGAGGCGTGGTGGGTTAAGTGTCTTGCACAAGGACACAACGACAGAAACGCCCACCTTCCGGTTGAAGGACGGCCGCTCTACTGAGCTACTGCCGCCCCTTGAGCAAACATGACCTTTTTTTCTTAAACTCTTATAAACTTTTTTCAGGCAAACACTTTTGTGTTTTTGCTGCACATTCAAGGATTTTTATTTATTATTTTTTTTTGGAGACTAGTCAGATTCTGTAAAGATAGTGTCTTTAGTAAATGAAGATACAAACCCAGGACCCATGCTTTTGTTTATTTGAAACCACTTCTTTACTGTCCTTAATTAAATCAGAGGATCTTAGGCTCTTCTTTCTGAGCCTTAATACGAGTCTTTCATCTGAGGCATGTTTCCTGTCTGGAGCTAAATGTCACTAAATAATCCGTAAGTCAATGTAGAAGACCTCGACAGATCCTCTTCTCTCTGAACGGTTTGTGGAGAAGACCTTAGAGACAGCTCTGTTCTCTTTATCTGTGTGACATTTCAGTTAAAGCCACACATCAATACTCGACCAAGAGCTCTGACAGAGATACAAGAAACCATTTAGTCCTGTTTAGTCCTGGTTTAGTCCTGTTTAGTCCTGGTTTAGTCCTGGTTTAGTCCTGGTTTAGACCTGGTTTAGACCTGGTTTAGACCTGGTTTAGTCCTGGTTTAGTCCTGGTTTAGACCTTGCTTAGACCTGGTTTAGACCTGGTTTAGTCCTGGTTTAGACCTGGTTTAGACCTGGTTTAGATCTGGTTTAGACCTGGTTTAGTCCTGGTTTTGTCCTGGTTTAGTCCTGGTTTTGTCCTGGTTAGACCTGGTTTAGTCCTGGTTTAGTCCTGGTTTAGTCCTGGTTTTGTCCTGGTTTAGTCCTGGTTTAGACCTGGTTTAGTCCTGGTTAGACCTGGTTTAGTCCTGGTTTAGTCCTGTTTAGTCCTGGTTTTGTCCTGGTTTAGACCTTGTTTAGTCCTGGTTAGACCTGGTTTAGTCCTGGTTTAGTCCTGTTTAGTCCTGGTTAGACCTGGTTTAGTCCTGGTTTAGACCTGGTTTAGTCCTGGTTAGACCTGGTTTAGTCCTGTTTAGTCCTGGTTTAGTCCTGGTTTAGACCTGGTTTAGTCCTGGTTAGACCTGGTTTAGTCCTGGTTTAGTCCTGTTTAGTCCTGGTTAGACCTGGTTTAGTCCTGGTTTAGACCTGGTTTAGTCCTGGTTAGACCTGGTTTAGTCCTGGTTTAGTCCTGGTTTAGTCCTGGTTTTGTCCTGGTTTAGTCCTGGTTTAGACCTGGTTTAGTCCTGGTTAGACCTGGTTTAGTCCTGGTTTAGTCCTGGTTTAGTCCTGTTTAGTCCTGGTTTTGTCCTGGTTTAGTCCTGGTTTAGACCTGGTTTAGTCCTGGTTAGACCTGGTTTAGTCCTGGTTTAGTCCTGTTTAGTCCTGGTTTTGTCCTGGTTTAGTCCTGGTTTAGACCTGGTTTAGACCTGGTTTTGTCCTGGTTTAGTCCTGTTTAGTCCTGGTTTAGACCTGGTTTAGTCCTGGTTAGACCTGGTTTAGTCCTGGTTTTGTCCTGTTTAGTCCTGGTTTTGTCCTGGTTTAGTCCTGGTTTTGTCCTGGTTTAGTCCTGGTTTAGTTCTGGTTTAGTCCTGGTTTAGACCAGGTTTAGTCCTGGTTTTGTCCTGGTTTAGTCCTGGTTTAGACCTGGTTTAGACCTGGTTTTGTCCTGGTTTAGTCCTGTTTAGTCCTGGTTTAGACCTGGTTTAGTCCTGGTTAGACCTGGTTTAGTCCTGGTTTTGTCCTGTTTAGTCCTGGTTTTGTCCTGGTTTAGTCCTGGTTTTGTCCTGGTTTAGTCCTGGTTTAGTCCTGGTTTAGACCAGGTTTAGTCCTGGTTTTGTCCTGGTTTAGACCTGGTTTAGACCTGGTTTAGTCCTGGTTTAGTCCCGGTTTAGACCCGGTTTAGTCCCGGTTTAGTCCTGTTTAGTCCTGGTTTAGACCTGGTTTAGTCCTGGTTAGACCTGGTTTAGACCTGGTTTTGTCCTGGTTTAGACCTGGTTTAGACCTGGTTTAGACCTGATTTAGTCCTGGTTTAGTCCTGGTTTAGTCCTGGTTTAGACCTGGTTTAGTCCTGGTTTAGTCCTGGTTTAGACCTTGTTTAGACCTTGTTTAGGCCTGGTTTAGACCTGGTTTAGACCTGGTTTAGACCTGGTTTAGTCCTGCTTTAGACCTGGTTTAGACCTGGTTTAGACCTGGTTTAGTCCTGGTTTAGTCCTGCTTTAGACCTGGTTTAGACCTGGTTTAGACCTGGTTTAGTCCTGGTTTAGACCTGGTTTAGACCTGGTTTAGACCTGGTTTAGTTCTGGTTTAGTCCTGGTTTAGTCCTGGTTTAGACCTGGTTTAGACCTGGTTTAGTCCTGGTTTAGACCTTGTTTAGTCCTGGTTTTGTCCTGGTTTTGTCCTTGTTTAGACCTGGTTTAGTCCTGGTTTTGTCCTGGTTTAGACCTGGTTTAGTCCTTGTTTAGTCCTTGTTTAGTCCTGGTTTAGTCCTGGTTTAGACCTGGTTTAGTCCTTGTTTAGTCCTGGTTTAGACCTGGTTTAGACCTGGTTTAGACCTGGTTTAGTCCTGGTTTAGTCCTGGTTTAGTCCTGGTTTAGTCCTGGTTTAGACCTGGTTTAGTCCTGGTTTAGTCCTGGTTTAGACCTTGTTTAGACCTTGTTTAGGCCTGGTTTAGACCTGGTTTAGACCTGGTTTAGACCTGGTTTAGTCCTGCTTTAGACCTGGTTTAGACCTGGTTTAGACCTGGTTTAGTCCTGGTTTAGTCCTGCTTTAGACCTGGTTTAGACCTGGTTTAGACCTGGTTTAGTCCTGGTTTAGACCTGGTTTAGACCTGGTTTAGACCTGGTTTAGTTCTGGTTTAGTCCTGGTTTAGTCCTGGTTTAGACCTGGTTTAGACCTGGTTTAGTCCTGGTTTAGACCTTGTTTAGTCCTGGTTTTGTCCTGGTTTTGTCCTTGTTTAGACCTGGTTTAGTCCTGGTTTTGTCCTGGTTTAGACCTGGTTTAGTCCTTGTTTAGTCCTTGTTTAGTCCTGGTTTAGTCCTGGTTTAGACCTGGTTTAGTCCTTGTTTAGTCCTGGTTTAGACCTGGTTTAGACCTGGTTTAGACCTGGTTTAGTCCTGGTTTAGTCCTGGTTTAGTCCTGGTTTAGACCTGGTTTAGTCCTTGTTTAGTCCTGGTTTAGACCTGGTTTAGACCTGGTTTAGACCTGGTTTAGTCCTGGTTTAGTCCTGGTTTAGTCCTGGTTTAGACCTGGTTTAGTCCTGGTTTAGTCCTGGTTTAGACCTGGTTTAGTCCTGGTTTAGTCCTGGTTTAGTCCTGGTTTAGTCCTGGTTTAGACCTGGTTTAGACCTGGTTTAGTCCTGGTTTTGTCCTGGTTTAGTCCTGGTTTTGTCCTGGTTTAGTCCTGGTTTAGTCCTGGTTTAGTCCTGGTTTAAGTCTTGTTATACTTCTGCTTTAGGTCATGTTTTTTCACTTTTGTTTTATTAAATCTGTATTTTTTGTTCCTATTTTAACATTTTGAAGCTGGTTTGTTTATGTTCAGAAAAAGAAAGCATATTATTGAATATTTATAGAAAAAAAAGATCTCTTCTCATTTACATTGTTTCATACAAACAAAAAAACTCCTTTTAAGATCCAGAGGTGAAATAAACCTGACACCTTCACGATGCGTCGTCTCAGACCAGAACCTCCATCGACCAACTCTGAGTTCATTAAGGGTTAATTAAAGGCAGTGACACAGAAAAGGCTCCAGTTAAAGGTAAAAGTGATGAGACCACACGGACTCGTCAGGATTTAGACCGAGCCGACAGAAGAGCAGAGGGTTTGAATTAAACCTGGACTGGTTTAAATACATTTGAACTGGATTAAGTGTTGGTTTGATTTTATTCATAGAAAACTTTAATTGAATGGATTGTAAGTTCTTGTGTTCACCTGCAGCCTCAGCTCAGACCTGCTCTGTGTCCCTCTGTCTCTGGATGAACCGAGGAGCCTTTGTCTGAATAATTAATTCCTCCTGCGGTCCTCTCAACGCTCTGGTGTTTTATGGATCTGACCGTGGCCTGAATGTACTGCAGCAAAATAAACACCCCACAATGAACCAGCTGCATATCTCACACCAACAGCCTCAACCTCCCACAATCCTTCACTCTCTGGCCTTTTTTAGTGTCCATTTGTCTAAACCCTGGTCTACAGATGGACTTAGCCTCAAAGAGAAACTGTGGCGAGAAAAAACCCTAATGCTCTTTTTTCAAACTGGTTTTAATTCTTTGTTGAAATCTAACTTTATAAAAGTAAGAGTT
This sequence comes from Perccottus glenii, assembly GCA_024416835.2. Classification (NCBI taxonomy): domain Eukaryota; kingdom Metazoa; phylum Chordata; class Actinopteri; order Gobiiformes; family Odontobutidae; genus Perccottus; species Perccottus glenii. The sequence continues at coordinate 24,478,283 of CM044566.2, forward strand.
CAAAGTTCTCCAGAAAAACAAGTTATAACTCTAACTTTACTTTCCAAATGGTTCAGTGAAGAAAGTCTTGGTCCTGTTCCCAGTCCATTTTTGCTGACGTTAAACTTGGACACGAACAGGACAGGCCTGAAGGAACTAAATGGGACCAAATGTAGCTTATCGCAGATGGAACTGGTCCCAGGGTTTAAGATCCCACAGAGCTCTACTAAAGACAATCGAAAGTCTGACCTCAGGGTTTTATTGCTGAAGTGAAAGTTTAGAGCTGTTTCAAAAGTGTAGAAAAATCAAGAATTGTATTGAAACTATGCAACATTGTGAGAAAGTGGAAAACTTGCACAGCTTAACCACGGCTTGTAAATAATGTGTGTGGCAGAACTTTATTACCATAAAACACTGCAAAAATACTATTTAAATATTAGTTACTGCATTTTTTTAATACATGTTGATGTTGGGTAATGCTTTTGTGCGACAGATTTGGTTGGTCAACAAAAACAACATAAAATAAAATGTAAGTGAAAGTTGAGGTTTCGACTGGTGGTGTCGGTCTGGCTAACTCTGGTGCTAACACTGGTGTAGTGTTAATTTTCATTGGTTTAGACATTCTTTCTCCTCCAGAGGCTGTCCTCAGCAGCGATACCAAATCACAGGGTTAACAACAAATATCCATAAGTGGGGCAGAAACGCAGGTAAAATATCATTAAATATGTAAATATATGTTTGCTTAAGATGTTCAGCTGTGTCGACGTGAAAAGTAGACTCATGTAAAACCAGACACCTGACAGAGTCCGTCCGGTTTGTTGACTTGTACAGAAATGTGCAGCTCAAACGCTGATGTGAGTAAATGATGCAGAAACTGAGACGTGCTTTTTAAACCAAACAGAGCTCGGGTCGTCGTCGGTCGAACAGGGACAGGTTTTTGTAAATGTCACTAAACGGCATCAGTGGAAAACAGGTTTAGAAACAGAGAGCATCCGAGCAAATAACGTTGGGTTTGATTTTTAATGTGTGTCTGTGGAAAATTATCAAAAAAAAAAAAAAAGAATCTGTCCAAATCTATTTAGAACCATTTAAAGTTAAATTAAAACTAAAAAGAAATTCAATTCTTGTTAAAATGTGTAAGTCAAAAAGAATCCATAAAAATCTGCATTTGTCTCTTAAATACTGCTGCAATAAATCAGTTTGGTATTTTTTATGGCCTTGTCCAACTCATCCAGATATAATTATTACAATTATCATTTTAAAGCTGCCTAAACCAATTAAAGTCAGAGAAACACTACCTTTAAACATGTTCAAAACTTAAAGTAAAATTATTATTATTAGCTTTATATTTCTGGGTTTGGCTTATTGTAATAAAAAAATCTAATACATGCAACAGTGGTTTGTTTTTTGAGCCTGGTTTGGTCCTGGTTTAGTCCTGGTTTAGTCCTGGTTTAGACCTGGTTTAGACCTGGTTTAGTCCTGGTTTAGACCTGGTTTAGACCTGGTTTAGTCCTGGTTTAGACTTGGTTTAGTCCTGGTTTAGACCTGGTTTAGACTTGGTTTAGACCTGGTTTAGACCTTGTTTAGACCTGGTTTAGTCCTGGTTTAGTCCTGGTTTAGACCTGGTTTAGTCCTGGTTTAGACCTGGTTTAAACCTGGTTTAGTCCTGGTTTAGACTTTGTTTGGTCCTTGTTTAGACCTGGTTTAGACCTGGTTTAGTCCTGGTTTAGACCTGGTTTAGACCTGGTTTAGACTTGGTTTAGTCCTGGTTTAGACCTGGTTTAGACTTGGTTTAGACCTGGTTTAGACCTTGTTTAGACCTGGTTTAGTCCTGGTTTAGTCCTGGTTTAGACCTGGTTTAGTCCTGGTTTAGACCTGGTTTAAACCTGGTTTAGTCCTGGTTTAGACTTTGTTTGGTCCTTGTTTAGACCTGGTTTAGACGTGGTTTAGACCTGGTTTAGTCCTGGTTTAGACCTGGTTTAGTCTTGGTTTAGTCCTGGTTTAGACCTGGTTTAGACTTGGTTTAGACCTGGTTTAGACCTGGTTTAGTCCTGGTTTAGACCTGGTTTAGTCCTGGTTTAGTCCTGGTTTAGACCTGGTTTAGTCCTGGTTTAGTCCTGGTTTAGTCCTGGTTTAGACTTTGTTTGGTCCTTGTTTAGACCTGGTTTAGACGTGGTTTAGACCTGGTTTAGTCCTGGTTTAGAGCTGGTTTAGACCTGGTTTAGTCTTTCCTTAAAACAATATAGACTGATTTGGAAGAACAATAATGGAGCCAACATTGAACCCTGAGGGACACCAAGTACAAATAGTATGTCAGTATGTTTTAATGTCTTCTACTTTGAGACAATCAGAAGACGTAAAAGACTAAACTGTCTTTTACCTCAGGTCTGATCTCATTTTTACACAAACCTGTCCTTGTAACGGTTCTGTTCTGTTTCTTTACTAGAAAACCCTGTCGTCCACAAGCGTCTCGTTAAAGTAATGACCGTCCTCAGCTGAGTGTGACCTTAACTCGCTCTGCTGTGAAGACGTTTATGAGACGGAGGAGCATGTGAGATAAGAGAGGTTTACTGCAGACAAGGGATAAACAGTGGGACGAGGCTGAGGGGTTTCACTGAAGGAAACTACCCTCCATAAGTTTATACACAGTCAACGAGGATAGGCTTTGAGCTGATTTAATACACTTACAGTATTTCTGTCAGATTTTGAAACCAGTTTTTAGACCTCTATTCCCGGTCGTTGTCCCTTTTTCAGACGGACAAATACCAGGATTAAACCGGTTCTAAACCAGGTCTAAACCGGGTCTAAACCAAGTTAAAACCGGGTCTAAACCAAGACTAAACCGGTCTCTCTGTAAAGGCTGTAAAAATAGCAGTGTTGAAGGCGTTTTGAAGTTTTAGTTTGTTTGTACATTATTGTACATCTCCTTCAGCCTTTTATTTATTTTTTTATACTAACACACATCCCATAATGCATCACACTAACCACGGAAACAGGGAGCCTCTGAAACTGCTCTATGATCATATTCAAACTCTTTTTTTCCAGTACGCACAGGAAAGTGTAATTGATCAAAATACACTCGGGTGTCTTTGAATAAAAAACACACATAAAAAAAAAAACATAACCAACCAGTCCTTACGGTTTTATAACAACTCCTGCTTCCATCATATATTTTCATATATGATTAAACAGGATTAAACCAAGGACCAGATCTTGACTTAACGAGAACAGGATTAAACCACAAAAGGAATTAAACCCTGTTTAAACCCAGGACTTCACCAGGATCAAACTCAGGACTAACTTAGAACCAGATCCAAAATGAAGCCTTGGACCAAACCAGGACAAAACTCAAAACCAAGACAAATCAAACCGTAACTAAAAATAAACTCTCGACTAAACCAGATTTATATTTAGACTAAAGTGGAACAAACCGGGGCATTAAAACCAAGACTTTTATTAATACACAGTTGAATGAATGAGATGGATTTAAAAAACAGAAAAACATGAAAAGGACAGTATTTGTAACTGTGTTGATGCTGAGCGTATGACCTCAGACGCCTTTGGCACAGATTCAGTCAGAGTCGTGTTTAATGGCGCAGAACGTTTGAAATAGAAAAAAATCGATGGAGACGGCCGTGTAAGCGATGGCAGCAGCGAGACGCTCTCGGAACAGTGTTATCTGAGAGCTAATAAAGTGGAGATGGACTCGAGTCAGGACGGACGACTCAGGACTAGAGCTGCACAAGACCAAAGAAAAGGACGAGATTAAACCGAGATAAACCTCAGAGAAAACTAGATCTGAAGCAAACATTTCAATCACACCAATTAAATCCAATCACTCTGCTCTGAATAAAAACATACTTATTTAACTTATCTGTGATCCATCAGGTGGAAGAGGAAAAATTAAAAATCAGGTCCGAAACAGAAAACTCCACTGAACGTCTCCAAAGACTAATCGACCGACAACAGTCGGTGTGGAGTCTAAAGTCTGATCTTAACGCTCTGGATTTTTCCTTTTAAAACTAAATAGAGCCTCATTTGTGCCATTGACTTCCTTCGAAATGAAAATATTAAATTCCATTTATTTGTGTGACTCAACTGGAACAATTTATTTACAAACAACTTTGTACAAAAAATTTAAATTAGACACTCCCAGTCTCGGAAAATATTGAAAAAATAAATAAAAAGAGAATTGACTTTATGTAGGTGAAGATGGGTCTGAGCGTTAGAGACGTGCTGGACAAACGGGTCTGAGAGTTAGAGACGTGCTGGACAAACGGATCTGAGAGTTAGAGACGTGCTGGACAAACGGATCTGAGAGTTAGAGACGTGCTGGACGAACGGATCTGAGAGTTAGAGGCGTGCTGGACAAAGCGGGTCTGAGAGTTAGAGACGTGCTGGACAAACGGATCTGAGAGTTAGAGACGTGCTGGACAAACGGGTCTGAGAGTTAGAGACGTGCTGGACAAACGGATCTGAGATCGGACCTCAGGGTCAGGTCCGGACCTCAGGGTCAAGTCCGGACCTCAGGGTCAGGTCCGGACCTCAGGGTCAGGTCCGGACCTCAGGGTCAGGTCCGGACCTCAGGGTCAAGTCCGGACCTCAGGGTCAAGTCCGGACCTCAGGGTCAGGTCCGGACCTCAGGGTCAGTCCGGACCTCAGGGTCAGGTCCGGACCTCAGGGTCAGGTCCGGACCTCAGGGTCAGGTCCGGACCTCAGGGTCAGGGCTGTTCTGGATATTAGTCCTGAGCGCTGGATATTTGCTTGAATCAGCGCTGCCACTTTTGCAGAAACTAATTTGTTGATGATTAGTTTGTGAGCTGTGTTTGTTTGTCGCTGATTTATGTCATATTGTTTTTCTCACATCTGTTGTTTGTCCAATTACAGGATCATTTTTGATGCTGAGAAAAGCAATTGTTTGTTGAAAATACATTTAAGGCTCAAACTGACAGTTTCCTTCCACAACTTCAGTGAACAATAAAGAGTTGTATTAATATTTAAGTTATACATTAGACATATGTAGAAGCAAAAATATGTAGAACAGCAAGAAGACAATACAGTTGTTTTGGTATTAATCCATTTTCCACCTCCTTTAAAAAATGTATTGGGCTAAACATAAAATGAGATAATCGTTTTAAAAGTGTCTAATTATGAGTTGTTCTGCCGTGAGCCATAAAGCGTTATTCTCCATCTTTGTTTTATCTTAATTCTCGCAGAGTCGCCATAAACGACACTGGCCTCATTAAAGTCTGAGCCGCCTTCGGGAAAAATCTGCCTCAAATGGCAAAACACTAAATGTTAATTGAATAAAGAGGGCAGTGAAAGTGTTTTTTCAGAGCAGGACGATTGTTTTTAAATATTAAAGACAGAAGACGAGGACAGGGACACACGTTAGTCCTGAGTGGAGCTTACAGATGTATCTGGAGAATAAACTGTCTGGAGAACACATTTTCTGTTAAAGAAGGTTCTGCTGAAAAATAAACATATTCAGAACATCTCTGTTATTTACAAAGCTTTTTTTTATTCTAAAACATCCACAAGAGAAAGTTTGTGTTGAACTTTTGAACAGAGCGTGGGAGTGTTGTTTGTGGACATTTTTAATGCATGCCTTCTCAGTGTAAACTTATATTAAACTCCTAATGCTTCTCGTTGTTTGAGAAAAAGCCTGTGTAAAACATCCTGATGTGTTGAAAAGCCAAACACCGTTTAAACTCCACTTTAGGCTGATTACTTTAAAAGGTCACTGCGACAGACGGCACTGAAACTAATTAATGTCTCTCTGTCTCTTTTCTCTCTCGTTATGCTTCTCCATTCGGACACTAAAGGTAAGACACTGTTTTGACGTTCTTTGGCTCGGTGGGATTTAATTGTCACACTATAGCTGCTGACATTTTCACTGCTTTGTCTGTTTCTGGTCACGTCAGATGCTTTTGTTGTAATATTTAGTTGGTTATAGACTTTCATTTGGCTTGAACTTGAATTGTCTCAGCCTTGGCGTTGACATTCAGTGAAGATGGTCTGTTTTTACCATTGTTCACACTCATAAGAACTATATACTGTACATCTTAGGGAAGCTCTAGCAACATTATAGTCTAATGTTTGTGTGAAAATGAATTTATCTAGTGCACATTTCTCTGAGATTGTGTTAAATGTGCAGATGCACTGTTGTTTGTGCAAACAGGAGGCACAGGAGATGTCCCTCTGGTCTTCCACAGAAGTTAACTCTGAGTTTCTTTTGTCAGACCAGTGTTCCTTCAGTCTTCGTCAGAACCACCTGATGTTACTGTGACCGGTCTTGTCGCTGGTTTTGACAGGTTTTGTCGTCCTACCTGCAGCAGTAGGACAACAGCGCCCCCTGTTGTGCGACTTCCTCGTTTCCAAACCTCGATCTTAATCCGACGGTGTTTGTTCTGTTGTTTTAATCCTGTCCAAATGCATTCGACGGGTTTCTCTGACACTTTTCTAAAACTGCAGACGTAAGCTTTTCTTATTCGGCCTTTTGTTCAGCTGCTCGTTTGATGTTCTTTTTCCCGAGTCTTAAATGATCGTCCCATTTCTTTGATGTATGTTTTTTTTGCATAAACAACATGTTTTTTCATACATTACACTGCTGTCCTAAAGACGTCGGACTACAGGGGGCGCTGTTGTTCTACCTGACCTGATTAAACCAACGTGACTCTGAGAAAGACTGCAGGAGGTTTAACATTGAAACATGAACATCTCTCACAAACACTGGTCCGTTTATAAGAAACACAAACTTAACAAAAGTAACACATAAAGCCATAATAAACCAAAATAACACGAGGCTCTTTCAGACGTCTGTGGTTTTAAAAATCCAAACCTTACTTTAAACATTTACAAAAGGGTTATTTTTCAAGAATCCACAGAGACATGATTAAACTGATCCAGCTTCACAAACATTCTTTTTATTATTCAACAACCACCAAACTTTAATTTACAGATCTACAGCAATGCTTCCCTCCACAGCTTTTTATTTTCCTGCTGTGAATAAGAGTCTCTAAGTGTTGTCAGACCTGTAATTATTTGTGTTTTAAAGCGAGGGGAGTTTCTGTGGAAATAAAACGGACCAGAAGCTGAATACGTTTCCACAGAAAGGTTTATACGTGTTTAAAGTGAGAGGCAGGTTAATAAGACATGTGTAGTCGAATCGAAAGAACGTGAGAGAGATGGTTGTCTGTCTCTAAGTGTTAACCCTGCGACTAACTAGCCACTGTCCAAAGAAAAGAGTTTCAATCAAAAGTCAACCTCACAATCCATTAAAACAGGTTTAGACTCTTCAGATGTTATTATTTTAAAGTAAAAGTGATGTGGTCGTTCTCGAAGGACCTCCTCTTCCTCTTCTTCCTCCTCTTCCTCTTCTTCCTCGTTGTTTAAAACCAGTTTGGTTCTTATTGCGTTGCTCCTCAGTGACACACGACCATTATCTGCGACGCTGCTCGGATAATTACTTTCTGTTCAAGTGCCGTCTGTGGATCTGGACGTATATATTTCATGAGGTTTTTTTTTAAGAGTCCCGAGGCGGTGATGAGTCATCGCTCCGACAGAGTTTAGAATAAAGTTTAACACCGCCAAGTCTTTCTCTCACAACATTTGCATTTACCTTTGAAATGAAACTCTGCTGTTTGTCTTATGTTTTATTTAATTCAGTCTGTTGTTGTCTAGTTCTTATGTTGACTTTTAGAAATACATTTTCCAATAAAGTGCAAGTTTCCAAATGACTGAAGGTTGAAAAGGAGACAAAACAAGAAGATACAAGGCTTTAACAAAAACAAAAACAGTAATTTGATTTAAAATGCAAAAATGTCACATTGTTGCATTTACTTTTTTTGTGTTTTCCATTTATTGACGAACATAAAGAACATAAAGGACTTGAGTTCAGACGTAAGCCCTAGTTTCTTCTTTTGTTGCATTGTGGGAAACTTTGCATCTGTCAGCCTCTGTAATCCTTAAGAAGGACCCAACATTAGTGTTTATGCTTTAATGCAGGTCCGTCTGTTATAAATCTGTGCTCGGAGTAAACACAGTCCTTCTCACTTCTCGGTAAATCTCTGACAAACGACACATGACAGCTCCATTAGAGTAGCTCCAGACTGTACAGACTGACCCCTGACCTCTGCAGTGAGGGTTTGGTTGATGTTCTGGGGATAATGTAAAGTTGCCTCTGGCCTGTGCTTCTGCTGACGCTGCGTTTGTTCGTGACTCATGGAAACGGTGAATTATGTGACGGCTGAGTCAGAGCAGGTCACAGGTCACTGCTTCGTCAACACTTTTCCCCTGGTTCTGAACGCTCAGTGGGTTTCAGACAAAATACTGGACTTATTCTTTCAGCAGACCTGAAAATCCACATTTCCTGTTCATAAAATCTAGCAGTAACCAGGACTGAACCAATTAAAGGATTTATAACTTTTACAGTAAAACTTAGAGAAAAGTTTCAGTGTTGTATTTTGTCGTCGTGTTCGTTCCTGTTGAATCCTGAGTCTAGCCCTGGGCCTGAACAGATCCAGACCTAATCGGACTCACAGCCCGGTCTTGTCCTGCCGTCAGCTCATGTTCTGTAACAGGATTAATAATCACCGCACACACCTCATTTATACATAATTCATCGTCCACGGCTCACAGTCTGAGCGTAAACAGCTCCTAATCCGCTCTGCATTTATAACTCAACCACCGAGAGCATTCAGAGCAAGGACCGACACAAGGTTTATCAGACAAAAATATGTTGGAATATGTTCTTTTACCTTAAATGTAGGACTAAAAAAAGTCAGGATTAAAGCCAGAACTAAACAAGGATCTAAAGAACTCATAATCAGGATTATCAAGACTTATATCATATACTAATACTAATAAGTAAAAAAAAAAAACAAATCAAGGAAGCCAGGTCAAAAAGTTTGTCTAAAGCAGAAGAGAACCTACATCAAGACTAGGTCTGGACTAGAATTAGGAGTAAGTTTAGTGCAACTAAATCAAGATGAAACTAAAGACTTAACTGGGACTCAACTAAGACTCAAGTAGCACAAAACAAAGCTCTAAAACGTGCACTAAACCAGAACTAATCCTCATCTAAACCAGGACTAAACTCAGAAATCCATCAGGACTCAAACCCAAGACTTAACTATAGTTAAACCAAAGAAAATAAAAAGGAGGAGAACACAACACATGGTTAAAATGCTCCTGATGTATTTGAGAGTCTGATAAAGTGTAAACATTATACACTGATCCGTCTCACTGGGGCCTGAGCGCTGAATTAAACACAACCCCTGTCCCAGCGGTGACCTCTGACCCCGGTCGGTGTAGGGCTCGAGGCTAAACGTCTGTCAGTGTAAACAAACACTCTGGGATGAATAAAACATGAGCCTCACCTGCTGCTGCAGCTGCTCAGACTCAACACAGAGTCCATCAGAAACCAGAGCCTAAGCACAAGTCGTGTATGAACCATTTAAAATTCAATCTTCCACAGTAATAGACACATAACACATGAGACAGATGAATAGATGTGGCTGAGACCAGAGTGGATCCTTTGGCCCACATTTGAAGAAGAGTCCGGTAAAGTGGATATTTTGAGCTGAAAAACAAAGATTGAGTCGTGGCTTTCGAACAAACAATACCTGACGATTATAACAAGAACATATTGTGTCTGTGAGAACAAAAAGGATTATTAATAAGAACTAATGTATGTTGTGGCCTAAACCCTGGCCTGACCTCCAGCTTTAAACTCAGGACTGAACTAGACCCATTAGGTCCAGTCCCTTTAGGTTCCTACAGTTTTTAAAAGACTATCACACTTTCCCTGACGCTGTGCTCACTGTCGTCGTGACAACCTGTAGACGGTGTTTACTGTGAGTGTGTCTCTGCAGAGGCTCGTTTTACAGTTGAACTGGAGAAATACAATAATCAGACTGGAGCAGGACCTATAGAGACATGTTATTATTAATATAGAGTTGATACAGACATGTTTTAAATCTTTATAAAACTCTTTAGGAAAGACTCGGCTGCACAGGAGGCTTCTGTCGTAGAAGAGACAGAAATATAGAGTCAAATAAAACGTAAAACAACATAATGTATATGTTTTATGTGTTTTTAATCCCTCTGTTCTCTCTTCATGAGTTTAATCAACTGTAATTTCCTGCATTTGGTCCAAACTCTTTCACAAATGAACCGGACCTTGGTTCAGTTTGGTCCGGACTGAAACCAAAGAGCAGCTGTTAAGAAACTAATTACACTATTTCTCTTTAAAGGGATCCGCACGTCTTTGGCTTAAAATGAACTCACCATTTATTTTGTGAAGAAACATTAAACCACAACATAACGTTGTCGTCTGTGACATAAATCATCTTTTTTACTTTTCGGGACTCAGCTTTTACTGTCTGAAGAAAGCAGTGAGATATCTTTTCAGGGCCTAAAACCGGACTAAACCTGGAGGAAAACTGGGCAAAGCCAAGCTCCTTTGTTATTCTGTGTTTGTCTGTGAAGAGAATTATTATTGTAAAGTCCACAGAAGCACTTCAGGTGTACGATGGTGTCAAAGGTGGGCTCAGGCTCTTAATGTTCTGCGGTGCTGTAAACATCCATCAGGACAGACAGTCCCGTAAAGAAAAGATGATCTGAGCCCTTCTAGGTGCCTTTAATTTGGTGAACACGGGTTGGGGTTTGTCGCTGGCGGAGCCTGTCCTTTGAACAACCCTCTACTGTGTAAAATAATAGTGATGTCTTCCCTTCTCACCCTCACCTGTCCCTCTGAGAACACCTGTGTACATTAATAATAACACCTGTGTGTTTGTCCCACACTTCCCTCTGTCTCTCCTTTGAGCCGACACCACCAAACACACCTTTACATCACAAATGAACCGGAGCTGCTGCTGTCACAAACCAATGGTGCTCAATACTCCACCTCCATAACACCTGCTGTAGTTCACCTGTTCATCGTAAAGCCAGCCCCCCAAGCCTTTTGAAAAGAGCGGCACATTTGATCAAATCTCCAAGTGCCAAGAGGATGGATTTGAACAGGTTTTAGGTGGAGTCAAACAGGTTTTAGTTGGATTTGAACAGGTTTTAGGTGGATTTGAACAAGTTTTAGGTGGATTTGAACAGGTTTTAGGTGGAGTTGAACAGGTTTTAGATGGATTTGAACAGTTTTAGGTGGATTTGAACAGGTTTTAGGTGGATTTGAACAGGTTTTAGTTGGATTTGAACAGGTTTTAGTTGGATTTGAACAGGTTTTACGTGGATTTGAACAGGTTTTAGGTGGAGTTGAACAGGTTTTAGATGGATTTGAACAGGTTTTAGGTGTAGTTGAACAGGTTTTAGGTGGAGTTAAAGAGGTTTTAGTTGGATTTGAACAGGTTTTAGTTGGATTTGAACAGGTTTTAGTTGGATTTGAATAGGTTTTAGGTGGATTTGAACAGGTTTTAGGTGGAGTTAAAGAGGTTTTAGTTGGATTTGAACAGGTTTTAGATGGATTTGAACAGGTTTTAGGTGGAGTTAAAGAGGTTTTAGTTGGATTTGAATAGGTTTTAGGTGGATCTGAACTGGTTTTAGGTGGATTTGAATAGTTGTAATATTGTTGTGGAAGTGTTTTGTGAAGAGTCGGGGGAACTTGTAGCTAAATTGAAATTTCCTCATGAGTTCCTTTAGTGCTTAGTTTAAACACATCAGCTTTAAAAGTCCCTCCTCCAACAGCTTTATTCCAATAAATCAAGATTCTCAGCTCAAACCCTAAATCCCAGCCTGTTCCTTCCATCTTGGTTTGATTTACTGCGTGTCTCCTTTAATGAAACTCCGGCTCGGGCAGTGTCTCAGTGGGAACAATAGCTCGGTTTGACTCAGGACCTGAACGATCTCTGAGCCGTACAGTCGAGCCTGAGACACATTAAGACGGAGAACAGGCAAGTTAAACGCTGCTCGTGGGTTTTTAGGGACATTCTTAGACTTTAAATCAGGGAACAGTGAGTTTAGAAAAATGTCCTGGAGCTAAAGGCTTGTTTCAGGTTTGAAAATGAAATAAGTAAGTAAATTTTATTTATATAGCACCTTTCACAGATATAAATCACAAAGTGCTTTACAAAGTGCACTAAAAGAACAATAAAACTATGAGAATAAAAATTAAAACTATAAAATAATAAAAACATAAAAAGCCCAATCAACTAAAAGCTTGTTTAAATAAACTGTCTTCAGCTGCTTATATATATATATATGTATATATATATATATATATACATATATATATAATCAGACCTGGTTTAGTCCTAGTCCTGATTGAACCCTGTTTATTCCATTAAATAAATTCTGACAGAACCTTTTTAAAATTCTGATTCGGATGAGAAGGAACGTGTGTTTAAAGAATGCTTCGTTCAGATTAATAATAAATGATCAGATTTCTTGCAAAAACAAATCAAAGACAACATGTAACAATGGAACAGGATGAGGTTTGTTTGGAAAAATAAACAATACATGGAATTTTATAACATGCAATAAAGTGTGTAGGAGGCGTGTTGTTCACACACTCCCCAGGAGTGATCACGTGAGTGATCACACAGTAGTAGTTTTAGAAGAATTCCACACTCTAAACTGAAAGATGTGTCTGTTCACATTCTTTTCATTAGACCCTGTATTGGGATGTGTCCGGGTTTTCTAACAGAGTAAACCGTCTGTATTTTGTGGCTGCAGCAGAAAACTCGATGGAAAAACCCCGAGAGCAGAGGCGTTGGAGCAAACTGTAACATTAAGAGCAGCGTGTTACAGTCGATCTCATCGTGGTCGACCAAAACACTCCATCAATCATCACCAACACCTTCAAAAGCAACAGGAGTCATGTGAGATGGAACAGCTGCTGCCACTGTGCACAGATCTAAACCCAAACCCTTAACCAGGACTTAACCAGGTCTAAACCAGGTCTAAACCAGGACTTAACCAGGTCTAAACCAGTTCTTAACCAGGTCTAAACCAGGTCTAAACCAGTTCTAAACCAGGTCTAAACCAGGACTAAACCAGGAATAAACCAGGTCTAAACCAGGACTAAACCAGGAATAAACCAGGACTAAACCAGGTCTAAACCAGGACTTAACCAGGTCTAAACCAGGTCTAAACCAGTTCTAAACCAGGTCTAAACCAGGACTAAACCAGGAATAAACCAGGTCTAAACCAGGACTAAACCAGGAATAAACCAGGACTAAACCAAGTCTAAACCAGGTTTAAACCAGGACTAAACCTGGTCTAAACCAGGACTAAACCAGGAATAAACCAGGTCTAAACCAGGACTAAACCAAGTCTAAACCAGGTTTAAACCAGTTCTTAACCAGGTCTAAACCAGGTCTAAACCAGGTCTAAACCAGTTCTAAACCAGGACTTAACCAGGTCTAAACCAGGACTAAACCAGTTCTAAACCAGGACTAAACCAGTTCTTAACCAGGTCTAAACCAGGTCTAAACCAGGTCTAAACCAGTTCTAAACCAGGACTTAACCAGGTCTAAACCAGGTCTTAACCAGGTCTAAACCAGGTCTAAACCAGGACTGAACCAAGTTTAAACCAGTTCTTAACCAGGTCTAAACCAGGTCTAAACCAGGTCTAAACCAGTTCTAAACCAGGACTTAACCAGGACTTAACCAGGTCTAAACCAGGTCTTAACCAGGTCTTAACCAGGTCTAAACCAGGACTAAACCAGGACTAAACCAGGACTTAACCAGGACTTAACCAGGTCTAAACCAGGACTAAACCAGGACTAAACCAGGACTAAACCAGGACTTAACCAGGACTTAACCAGGTCTAAACCAGGTCTAAACCAGTTCTAAACCAGGACTTAACCAGTTCTAAACCAGGTCTTAACCAGGTCTAAACCAGGACTAAACCAGGACTAAACCAGGTCTAAACCAGGACTTAACCAGGACTTAACCAGGACATAACCAGGTCTAAACCAGGTATAAACCAGTTCTAAACCAGGACTTAACCAGGACTTAACCAGGACTTATCCAGGACTAAACCAGGACTAAACAACATCTAAACCCGGTCTAAACCAGTTCTAAACCAGGACTTATCCAGGTCTAAACCAGGTCTAAACCAGGACTTAACCAGGACTAAACCAGGACTTAACCAGGACTTATCCAGGACTAAACCAGGACTAAACAACATCTAAACCAGGTCTAAACCAGGTCTAAACCAGTTCTAAACCAGGACTTAACCAGGACTTATCCAGGACTAAACCAGGACTAAACAACATCTAAACCAGGTCTAAACCAGGTCTAAACCAGTTCTAAACCAGGACTTAACCAGGACTTATCCAGGTCTAAACCAGGTCTAAACCAGGACTTAACCAGGACTTATCCAGGACTTATCCAGGACTTAACCAGGTCTAAACCAGGTCTAAACCAGGACTAAACAGGACTAAAACAGGACTAAACCAGGACTTAACCAGGACTTAACCAGGACTAAACCAGGACTAAACCAGGACTAAACCAGGACTTAACCAGGACTTAACCAGGACTTATCCAGGACTTAACCAGGTCTAAACCAGGACTAAACCAGGACTAAACCAGGACTTATCTAGGACTTAACCAGGTCTAAACCAGGACTAAACCAGGACTAAACAGGACTAAACCAGGACTAAACCAGGACTAAACCAGGTCTTAACCAGGTCTAAACCAGGTCTTAACCAGGTCTTAACCAGGTCTAAACCAGGACTTAAGCAGGACTTAAGCAGGACTTAACCAGGACTAAACAGGACTAAACCAGGTCTAAACCAGATCTTAACCAGGTCTTAACCAGGACTAAACCAGGTCTAAACCAGGTCTAAACCAGGACTTAACCAGGACTTAACCAGGACTTAACCAGGTCTAAACCAGGACTAACCAGGACTAAACCAGGACTAAACCAGGTCTAAACCAGGTCTAAACCAGGACTAAACAACATCTAAACCAGGTCTAAACCAGGTCTAAACCAGGTCTAAAACAGGACTTAACCAGGACTTATCCAGGACTAAACCATGACTAAACAACATCTAAACCAGGTCTAAACCAGGTCTAAACCAGTTCTAAACCAGGACTTAACCAGGACTTATCCAGGACTAAACCATGACTAAACAACATCTAAACCAGGTCTAAACCAGGACTAAACAGGACTAAACCAGGACTAAACCAGGACTAAACGAGGACTTAACCAAGACTTATCTAGGACTAAACCATGACTAAACAACATCTAAACCAGGTCTAAACCAGGACTAAACAGGACTAAACCAGGTCTAAACCAGGTCTAAACCAGGACTAAACCAGGTCTAAACCAGGTCTAAACCAGTTCTAAACCAGGACTTAACTAGGACTTATCCAGGTCTAAACCAGGTCTAAACCAGGACTAAACCAGGACTAAACAGGACTAAACCAGGACTAAACCAGGTCTAAACCAGGACTAAACCAGGATTAAACCAGGACTAAACCAGGTCTAAACCAGGACTACACCAGGTCTAAACCAGGATTAAACCAGGTCTAAACCAGGTCTAAACCTTGAACCCTGATTAATTAAACTAGGATTTATTTAACTAAAAGCTTTTTTAACACATCTTTATTTTAAAATTCCACAAAACAATTCAAAATATACTTTCCACTAATCTGTTCATTTCCTGAAACAGATTGTTATAAAAACACCTGACTGTGTTTCTGCTCACACCTCATTTTTTTTAAAGGCACCATCCAAAAGTTTGAGCGAAACCCACGCTTTTGACCCAGTTGAAGTTCAGAGCCGCAGCTGAACGAGCTTGACTTTTGAGTGTTTAAATTTACATCTGCGTCTCTCATGAGCGCATTAGTCCTGTTGAACCTGACACTGACTGAACCCGGTCTTTCTGCAGCTGCTGCTCAACTCAACTTTTGTGGAGGCAGCTTTTGAAAAGAACGACACCTGAAACTCTCCTGAACTGAGCTTTCACAACGTCCTACTTTTACTGATTTTATTAAATAGTTTGGAATAAGGAAGAGCAAACCTGAACGATCCAGGACTAAACACTAAACAAAAACCCAGTGCAGAATTTCTCTCACAGAGACTCTCACCGGCTCCACAGCGGTGTGTGTGTGTGTCCATGTTGTGTCAGAGACAATCGTCCAACAGCCGCCACAGATTCACCAGAGGAGAGCGAATAAAGACTAAAGCAGGACTAAACTCGGTCTAAAACAGAAAAGAACAGGATCAACTCACATTTGTGGAGTGTGTTATACAAGATCTGGTTCATGGTTCAGACTTTTTTAGTACTGGTGTCAGTCCTGAGTCAGAACCAGTCCTACCTTTAGACCTGGTTTAGACTTGGTTTCATCTTGTTTTAGTCCTTGTTTTTTTTTATTTTTGGGATTTAGACCCAAGTTCTGGTTTATTCCCGTTTAAGTCTGGGTTAGTTCTGTTTTAAGCTCGGGTTCCACTCATTGTACTTTATTACAGAAGCATGCTGCTGCCAGTTCAGAAAAAAACAAAAAACAAAAATACATTCATTTACATTTACATTTATTCATTTAGCAGACGCTTTTATCCAAAGCGACTTACATTACATTACCAGTGTTACAGTCACTGGAGGCAAGGTGGGTTAAGTGTCTTGCCCAAGGACACAACGACAGTATGAACTGTGGGGCGAGCGGGAATCGATCCTACTACCTTCCGGTTGAAGGACGGCCGCTCTACCACTGAGCTACTGCCGCCCCACATTCATCGACAGGTTTGAAGACAGAGGTCCAGACTTAGACCAGGTCCAGAATACAAGACACAGGTTTATGACAAAAGTATATGGATTTTTGTAAAAATGTGACCTGGCAGCAGTAGTCTTCTTTACTATTTGTTGGACGTTTACAGGCTTATTTCTTTAGTTGCCATCTTTTATTTCTGAGTGTTTGTGACGCTCCGACACATGGACGTGAAGTGATCTAATGAAGGCTGGAACATGGCTGGTGTCGAAGCTTGAAAACGTGTTAATTAGTGATGAGACCGACTCTGGACGAGGCCCGGTCATCTTTAATTCATCCAGGCCCCATTCCCAGAATAGTTACCCGCTCAGAGACCCTCTCCGCCTGCCTCTCGTACTCTCCACGCTCTAATTGAAGTCAGCGTCTCATTAATAAAAGCCGCCCAGAGCCTTTGCTGAGAGCCCGCACCAGCGTTTGTGATTATAAATAATACCGGACAGGCTTCAGGCGGCCTCCATTTTAATGAGCTGCTTTAATTTGACTCCGTAAATGAATAGTAAATGAGGAGAAGTCAGAGAGAAGTGACAATCCGTCCAAGGTTTGGAAAGTTTGGGACGAGACAGATGCTCACATTTTGGGTTTGTTTATCTGAAAAACTGATCCAAAATGTCAACAGTGTCTTTAAATTTGCGTGTTATTTGTTCTTTACTTTCCTGCTGTTCATGTGTGTTTTGAGCAAAATCTATGTTTAAAACAGTTTGCTCTGGTTTAGTCGTTATAAATCTGTTTAAACATTAGATTTCTGTTCAATCCCAGAAAACACACTGAGTCCAGTGTTTTTTTTTCTCTCTGCGTTTTTAATTGGTCATTTACTGGAGTCCATCTTTATGGTCCAGATCCATTTTCTGAAGTTAATCCTGTAATGTACGGAGCTCTGTTCAGGGATCGGACGAGAGTCTTGTGAAACAAGTGTCGTAAAAGCTGACGTTTATGAACAGAACAGCGTTAATCGAGAAATAAACCCAGCTGAGGAGTAATCAGTCTGCAGACACAGCTTTAACCGACTAAAGAGAACAGTATCAGAAATATAGGGTTTGGTCAGACACAGTTATTTATTTTTAATTTGGTGCTGGTTTAGACTGGTTGAGTCTTGTGAAAACCTGGTTTAGACTTAATTATATCCTTTTTTGGTTCAGGGTTTAGTGTTGCCTTTGACAGGATTTAAACCTGGTTTTATCTAAGTTTAGACCTAGTTTAGTCCTGGTTTAGACCTGGTTTAGTCCTGGTTTAGACCCGGTTTAGACCTGGTTTAGACCCGGTTTAGACCGGTTTAGTCCTGGTTTAGACCCGGTTTAGACCCGGTTTAGTCCTGGTTTAGACCCGGTTTAGACCTGGTTTAGACCTGGTTTAGACTTGGTTTAGACTGTTGGATCTTTACAGTGTTGGTTGTAGACAGTGTTGGTTGTTTACAGTGTTGGTCGTCGACAGTGTTGGTTGTAGACAGTGTTGGTTGTTGACAGTGTTGGATGTAGACAGTGATGGTTGTAGACAGTGTTGGTTGTAGACAGATATGATTGTTAACAGTGTTGGTTGTAGACAGTGTTGGTTGTAGACAGTGTTGGTTGTAGACAGTGTTGGTTGTAGACAGTGTTGGTTGTTTACAGTGTTGGTTGTAGACAGATATGGTTGTTAATAGTGTTGGTTGTAGACAGTGTTGGCTGTTTACAGTGTTGGTTGTTTACAGTGTTGGTTGTTAACAGTGTTGGTTGTTAACAGTGTTGGTTGTAGACAGTGTTGTTGTAGACAGTGTTGGTTGTAGACAGTGTTGGTTGTAGACAGTGTTGGTTGTAGACAGATATGGTTGTTAATAGTGTTGGTTGTAGACAGTGTTGGCTGTTTACAGTGTTGGTTGTAGACAGTGTTGGTTGTAGACAGTGTTGGTTGTAGACAGTGTTGGTTGTTTACAGTGTTGGTTGTAGACAGTGTTGGTTGTATACAGTGTTGGTTGTTAACAGTGTTGGTTGTAGACGTTGTTGGTTGTAGACAGTGTTGGTTGTAGACAGTGTTGGTTGTTTACAGTGTTGGTTGTAGACAGTGTTGGTTGTAGACAGTTTTGTTGTTAACAGTGTTGGTTGTAGGCAGTGTTGGTTGTAGACAGTGTTGGTTGTTTACAGTGTTGGTTGTAGACAGTGTTGGTTGTAGACAGTGTTGTTGTAGACAGTGTTGGTTGTTAACAGTGTTGGTTGTAGACAGTGTTGGTTGTAGACAGATATGGTTGTTAACAGTGTTGGTTGTAGACAGTGTTGGTTGTTGACAGTGTTGGTTGTTAACAGTGTTGGTTGTAGACAGTGTTGGTTGTAGACAGATATGGTTATTAACAGTGTTGGTTGTAGACAGTGTTGGTTGTAGACAGATATGGTTGTTAACAGTGTTGGATGTTGACAGTGTTGGTTGTTAACAGTGTTGGTTGTTGACAGTGTTGGTTGTAGACAGTGTTGGTTGTAGACAGTGTTGGTTGTAGACAGATATGGTTGTTAACAGTGTTGGATGTTGACAGTGTTGGTTGTTAACAGTGTTGGTTGTTGACAGTGTTGGTTGTAGACAGTGTTGGTTGTAGACAGATATGGTTATTAACAGTGATGGTTGTAGACGGTGTTGGTTGTTTACAGTTTTGGTTGTAGACAGTGTTAGTTGTAGACAGTGTTGGTTGTAGACAGATATGGTTGTTAACAGTGTTGGTTGTAGACAGATATGGTTGTTAACAGTGTTGGTTGTAGACAGTGTTGGTTGTAGAC
The DNA here is from genome assembly GCA_024416835.2 of Perccottus glenii. NCBI lineage: Eukaryota > Metazoa > Chordata > Actinopteri > Gobiiformes > Odontobutidae > Perccottus > Perccottus glenii. The sequence goes on from CM044566.2 coordinate 24,497,725, forward strand.
AGATATGGTTGTTAACAGTGTTGGTTGTAGACAGTGTTGGTTGTAGACAGATATGGTTATTGACAGTGTTGGTTGTAGACAGTGTTGGTTGTAGACAGTGTTGGTTGTTTACAGTGTTGGTTGTCGACAGTGTTGGTTGAAGACAGATATGGTTGTTAACAGTGTTGGTTGTAGACAGTGTTGGTTGTTTACAGTATTGGTTGTAGACAGATATGGTTGTAGACAGTGTTGGTTGTAGACAGTGTTGGTTGTAGACAGTGTTGGTTGTAGACAGTGTTGGTTGTTAACAGTGTTGGTTGTAGACAGTGTTGGTTGTAGACAGTGTTGGTTGTAGACAGATATAGTTATTAACAGTGTTGGTTGTAGACAGTGTTGGTTGTAGACAGTGTTGGTTGTTAACAGTGTTGGTTGTAGACAGTGTTGGTTGTAGACAGTGTTGGTTGTTTACAGTGTTGGTTGTAGACAGTGTTGGTTGTAGACAGTGTTGGTTGTTAACAGTGTTGGTTGTAGACAGTGTTGGTTGTAGACAGTGTTGGTTGTAGACAATGTTGTTTGTAGAAAGATATGGTTGTTAACAGTGATGGTTGTAGACAGTGTTGGTTGTAGACGTTGTTGGTTGTAGACAGTGTTGGTTGTAGACGTTTTTGGTTGTAGACAGTGTTGGTTGTAGACGTTTTTGGTTGTAGACAGTGTTGGTTGTAGACAGTGTTGGTTGTAGACAGTGTTGGTTGTAGACGTTGTTGGTTGTAGACGTTGTTGGTTGTAGACAGTGTTGGTTGTAGACAGTGTTGGTTGTAAACATTGTTGGTTGTAGACAGTGTTGGTTGTAGACGTTGTTAGTTGTAGACGTTGTTGGTTGTAGACGTTGTTGGTTGTAGACAGTGTTGGTTGTAGACAGTGTTGGTTGTAGACAGTGATGATTAAGTCCTGGGCTATTATTATTAGTGTTATTCCTCAAACCATTAAAGTCCACACAACAATAGAAATATATTAGTGACTGGTTGAGTCCCAGTTTAGTTCACTTTGGTTTTGTCTTTGTGCATTTTCAGCCCTGATTCTTGGATTTCCCAGCTTTATTACGTGTCTAACTAAATAAAAATCAACTTCTTCACTACAGTTGCTCTGAGGCCTGTGTTACGCGTGCTATCGTTTCCTTCCTGCGTCGGGACCTCACCTTTTGTCGCTCCACTGAACCCAAAACTGCAGCACTCACAGCAGATTACGGCTGAGCGGAGCTGAACAGAGCTGAACGGGCTTTAGGACAGGGTCAGAGCCAGGAAAGTCCTGGTTTTGACCCGGTTCAGGAGAAAAGTGGAGGAGACAGGTGGAAAACAGGCAGGTCACGGTCGAGTTCAGAGCAGATTAACAACAAACAGAGTCTCAGCAGGATTCACAGGGACAGAGGGAGGGGCTTATTTCACTGTTCAAAGAGAGAACTGGGTTTAGACCTGGTTTACTTATGGTTCATTTCTGCATTAGTCCTGGTTTCTTCTTGTTTTAGTCTGTTTATATTTGTGCTGGTCTTGATTTAGTCCTAGCTTGGTTTACTGGTTTAACAGTGGTTCATTTCTGCATTAGTCCTGGCTTCTTTCTTGGTTTAATTTTAAATTAAGTGTATTAGTCTTTGTTTAGACCTTGGAAAGCTCTTATTTGTCCTCAATGCCCTTTTGGCTTAGACTTGATTTAGTCCTAGTTTAGTCCGGGTTTGGTCCTGTAGTCCTGGTTAAAACCTGGTTTAGTCCTTCTTTAGACCGAGATGCGTGCAGAGGTTTGAATTCATTTTTCAACCAACCTTTTAATTGGACATCAAAAAAACGTATTCAACCAAAGCATAAAAAGCCTGTCTCCTGTCTGCTTCTCCAAACCTCATGTCTGCAGTCTCCCTCGTTACAGCAGATAAATCTGTTCATATCAGAGCTGCATCTCGTTAACACAGCCTCAGTGTGATTACAACATGTGACCTTTCACCCGCGTGGCTCTTTTCACAGAAGTCATGGTGTAATTAACCCTCAGCCAATCATCTGCATCAAGAACAAGGATCTCCATTTTACAAACTGTACTGTACTGTTTGCTCTGATTCTGAACCTGGATCTGCGCAGACCGCTCTCAGGACATGTTTGGACCTTTAACAGCGTTAGGTTTGCGGTATTTTTGTCCGATTTTAATTAATCATGACACTATCCTTTGTCATGTAACAAAGACATTAATAACCATGTTTCTGTGAGACACAGAAACACTCAGAACAGGAAACTGGAGTGCATCGATGGAATGTTTTCAGGAACGTTAAATGTTACGTTAAATGTACTTTACTTATTAAGATTTAAAAGTGAAGAGAGTCTGCACTTAAAGTAAAAGTCTTTTGGCACAAGACACATTTTTGTCAATTTTAATCAAACATTATTTTAATATTTTTTATAAATCTCTGCTTCCTTTACTTTCCATAAAGTCTGTTTCCAGTTCATGGTTCCACTGCCACATATTCTTTTATTCAAACACACGCTACACTTTTGCTGCTGCTTCCTGTTGTAGCTGATGGCTCTTAATGAACCGAGCGTGGACTTAAGGCAGAAGAGTCTGGTTTAAAGCCGTCTGAGTTCTCTTCTCATTAGTATTCACTCCAAACCTCTGCACGAACTAGCTGTTTACACTAATTACTGTCAGCGCAGTGAAAAAAACAGGATCAGACAGATGTGAGGTCACGCAGAGGTCAAGAACCAGGCGCTTTCTTTCATTCGTTTGTGTTATAAATACATATGTTGGAAATATAGAAAAATAAATCACAGAAACATGTTCAAACCGGAAACGTATCACTGTGAACCTCCTGAATTATTTTATTGTTCTGAACCAGAACCTAACCAAGAACCCAGCAAAGACTAGTAAGGTCTAAACCAGGACTAAACCAGGACTAAACCAGGTCTAAACCAGGTCTAAACCAGGTCTAAACCAGGACTAAACCAGGTCTAAACCAGGTCTAAACCAGGTCTAAACCAGGACTAAACCGGGCTAAACCAGGACTAAACCAGGTCTAAACCAGGACTAAACCAGGACTAAACCAGGACTAAACCAGGACTAAACCAGGACTAAACCAGGACTAAACCAGGTCTAAACCAGGTCTAAACCAGGACTAAACCAGGACTAAACCAGGACTAAACTAGGTCTAAACCAGGTCTAAACCAGGTCTAAACCAGGACTAAACCGGGCTAAACCAGGACTAAACCAGGTCTAAACCAGGTCTAAACCAGGACTAAACCGGGCTAAACCAGGACTAAACCAGGTCTAAACCAGGACTAAACCAGGACTAAACCAGGTCTAAACCAGGTCTAAACCAGGACTAAACCAGGTCTAAACCAGGACTAAACCAGGACTAAACCGGGTCTAAACCAGGACTAAACCAGGACTAAACCAGGACTAAACCGGGTCTAAACCAGGACTAAACCAGGACTAAACCAGGACTAAACCAGGTCTAAACCAGGTCTAAACCGGGTCTAAACCAGGACTAAACCAGGACTAAACCGGGCTAAACCAGGACTAAACCAGGTCTAAACCAGGTCTAAACCAAGTCTAAACCAAGTCTAAACCAGGACTAAACCAGGACTAAACCAGGACTAAACCAGGTCTAAACCAGGACTAAACCAGGACTAAACCAGGTCTAAACCAGGACTAAACCAGGACTAAACCAGGACTAAACCAGGACTAAACCAGGTCTAAACCAGGTCTAAACCAGGACTAAACCAGGACTAAACCAGGACTAAACCAGGACTAAACCAGGACCAAAACAGTATTTAAAGTATAATAAAAAACATAACTGTGTTGACTATTGCATTAATAATATTCGGACCTCCTTTGGTTAGTCCTGGGGTTAAATCAAAACTAAATAAGGCTATAACCAGGACTTTAACTTTTTTAATTTGGTCACAATAAAAATATATATAAACGTTAGATTTAAGGCTCTGATTGGACAGTTTGTTAATATTAGAGCAGGTTCAGATTCAAGACTACGATGTTATTGCAATAAAAGCAGGTCTTTGCCGAACAGACAGGTTTTTATTTTACAACAATCATTTCTAGGATACATTGTTCAGCCCGAATTCTAACCAAGACTAAAATAGAACCAAACCAGATTCAAATAATATCTAGGATTCCCAGTAAAACCTAAAGTAGTTCGACTCTATGACACGTCTTGTATCCTTCATTCAAACCTGTCCATCTCCAAAAGCACACTCAGCAGATGAATTATGATAAAAGCACAGGCTGTAGGTTTGGGACCAAAGTGAGACGGATGCTCTGTGGATTATTATTATGGGATGGTGGTTATTGGGGACACAGAGGTCATTATGTTGGTCATTAGACGCTTCACGGAGCTGAATCTCTCTTCATTAACGGTGCTTTGATGATGATGTGGACAGAGGACTCTTTAATGAAGTCTCCTGTGACGGACAAAAGAGATTATCACAGATTAGACCCAGGATTAAACCAGGACTAAAACAAAGTCTAAACCTACATCTGAACCAGAACTTTAAAAGTTAAATTAGGATTAGAACAGAACTGAGGTTTAACACAGGAATAAACCAGGCTTAACACGGGACTAAAGTTCTAAAGGTTAGTCTAAACTCAAGTGAAAACCAGGTGTAAAGCTCAGCCTGATGAAGATTAGTAAAAGGAATGAGCCAGGATTAAACTGTGGGTAAATCTTCACAAAACCTCGTTGTACGTTTAAACCACTTTCATTAAGAGCTCGACTAAACCCAGGTCTTAATCAGAATTTAACAAAAGCAGCTCCAAACCAAGAACTAAACTGGGACACAGCCTTAAGAGTTTAACCAGGACTCAAACCAATTATAATCCGGATTTAACAAGTTCTAAACCTAGATTAATCTGAAGTAAAACCAGGATTAACTCAGGACTTTACTTTGGACCAAAGCAGGATTAACTTTAGACAAGAAGATGTCTAAAGTCAGGATTTAAACTGCGACTAAACCAGGACAAAACCAGGTCCAAACCAGAGACTGGGACTGGACTTGTGTAGGTCTAAACCAAGAGTTTAACCAGAATTAATTTGGACTAAACCAGGACTAAAACTAAGACTGAACCAGGGTTAAACCGAGGTCTTTAACTGGAACTAAACCAGGACTAAACCAGATTCTAACCACAGTCTGGACATTATTCGTCCACATTTCCCACGTTCATTTTTTCTGAAACATTAATTTAATTATATTCTGCACCATTTTTTTACATAAATTAATTAGTTTCATAAATTGCAACAAAATCTATTCTGCTTTTACAAATATTCTCCCGATTGTATGAACTCAATCAAACGTCCTTATCTTTTCTAATTAATTCTGACAGAAGCTGTTTTTTAGAGCCATCATTTGGATTTGTTCAGACAATGTGTGAAAATGCACCAAGAGTTTTCATTAAAGACAGCGTTTGTTTGAAAACGATGCTGTGGCGTGTGATCGCTCAGCTTCACGCCACAAAATAAAACCGTGTTATGACCTCCTCCCGGTTCTGCTTCATGATCCAGCGTTAATAATTAACCCCCGTGGTTTTGGACTCGAGCCGCGGCTTCATCAACAATTTATGTTTGGACTGATGCTCTTCTGTCGAAAAAACACTAAACATCACTGAGTCTAAACCAGGACTAAACCAGGACTAAACCAGGACTAAACCAGGACTAAACTGGGTCTAAACCGGGTCTAAACCAGGACTAAACCAGGTCTAAACCGGGTCTAAACCGGGTCTAAACCAGGTCTAAACCAGTTTTAAACCAGGTCTAAACCGTGTCTAGACCAGGACTAAACTGGGTCTAAACCGGGTCTAAACCGGGTCTAAACCAGGACTAAACCAGGTCTAAACCAGTTTTAAACCAGGACTAAACCGGGTCTAAACCGGGTCTAAACCAGGTCTAAACAGGGTCTAAACCAGGTCTAAACAGGGTCTAAACCAGGTCTAAACAGGGTCTAAACCAGGTCTAAACCAGGTCTAGATCTGTGTTTTGAAGCAGCAGTAGTTGTAGTAGTTGCCATGGAAACAGGAGTGATGTAATGTCAGTGGGTCCAACAGGAAACGGCAGCCATCTTGAAAGATGTCCAAGAGTAAAAAGACAGTGTGGTCTATTTTTAAACGAGGCAGATCCTGAACAGCAAATGGAACGGACCGGATGGAACCCTCCAGCGCGCGGCGGAGCGAGTCCTCGACCTTGAGTCCGAGGCCGGTCCCGGCCCACGCAGACCCAGCTCAGCCCGAGTGCGTATGACCCGGGTCAGCCGCTGAGTGTGGGAGGAATGAGACTCTCTGCTCGCTCCACGCTTTAAGACCACAGGCTACAACGGTCACTTCAGCAAAAATAAAAAGACCTGAGCGAGCTTCTGCTTTTGATCAGAGATTTAACATCGCTCTGAGACGAGGTTCTGTTCAGACGTCAGGTTAATGGGGTGTTTGGAAAAAGAAGAGTGATGGATTTATTAAAAGAATGATCTTACGTTTAAAGTATATGTTTGTGTGAAGAGGTGGAATAATCAATAAAATTATACAGTAATATATGCAATTATGAAAAAAAAGATTCAGTTTGTATTAAAGTTAAATTGGGGCCTGACTAGGACTAATCCAGGACTAAACACAGCCCGTCCATCACCAGGACAAACTCCTCTCTGTAAGACGTTTATTTAAAGAGAAGAAGAGGAGAGTCTGTGCAGAACTCACGGTTAAGACCTGGCCTTATGATATAAAATAAATATTATATTATCCATTGTTTTGTATTAACCAGGACCAGGACTAAACAAGGCCAGCAGTTCTAACTCAGAAAATGCCAGATTGTAATCCAAACGCTGTGGTCTCTTTCTTTGTGGTGTCTCCAGATCTTGAGTGTTTTTACGAGCCTCTGAGGACTCACTGAATCCTGGTCTAAACCGGTCTTTGCTCGGTCCATTAGGTCTTGTGGAGTCTCACCTGCAGCGAACAGACCCCAATGTGAGGTAAACACTGGGCATTTATCCTGATTTAACACAGCTCAGAGGGTTTTTGACCCTGCAGGCCTCCGTACAAGAGCAGCAAATGAGAGAAAATGAGAGGAACTGTGAATGTTTCTTCAAGAGGAGGCAATTTAAACTGAATAAATCAGGATAAATCAAGAATAAACTGGAGTGAACAGAGAATAAGACCAAGGCTAACTGAGAACAAAAGAGAAGAACCAGGACTTTACCAAGACTTAACCAGGTCTAAACCAGGTCTGAACAAGGTCTAAACCAGGTCTAAACCAGGACTAAACCAGGACTTAACCAGGACTTAACCAGGTCTAAACCAGGACTTAACCAGGTCTAAACCAGGTCTAAACCAGGACTAAACCAGGTCTAAACCAGGTCTAAACCAGGTCTAAACCAGGACTAAACCAGGACTAAACCAGGACTAAACCAGGACTAAACCAGGACTAAACCAGGACTAAACCAGGACTAAACCAGGTCTAAACCAGGTCTAAACCAGGTCTAAACCAGGTCTAAACCAGGTCTAAACCAGGGGTAAACCAGGTCTAAACCAGGA
>CM044566.2:24510260-24635260 GCA_024416835.2 Perccottus glenii
TGACATCCCTTGGCTCTGTCATCCAGAAGCATGGCTTTTCCTATCACTGCTGCAGATGACACTCAACTCCACTTGTCATTTCAACCTGACGATCCGACGGTCTCTGCTCGCGTCTCGGCATGTCTGAGCGACATCTCACTTTGGATGAAGGAGCATCACCTGCAGCTGAACCTTGCAAAAACAGAACTGCTTGTGATTCCAGCCAAACCAGGGACCTGCCATAACCTCTCCATTCAACTAGGCCCATCAACCATTACACCGTCCAGCACTGTCAGAAATCTGGGAGTGGTAATTGATGATCAGCTAGACTTCACAAGTCATGTCGCCAGCACCACCCGGTCCTGTAGATTCATCCTCTACAACATTAGAAAAATTAGACCTTTCCTATCAGAGCACTCTACGCAAATTCTAGTCCAGGCTCTTGTCTTGTCCAAACTGGACTATTGCAATGCTCTACTGGCTGGACTCCCTGCTGCACAACCAAACCTCTGCAGCTGATCCAGAATGCAGCGGCAAGAGTGGTCTTTAATGAACCAAAGAGAGCACATGTAACTCCTCTATTCATTAGGTTACACTGGCTCCTAGTTGACACCCGCATCGAGTTCAAAGCTATGCTCTTGGCCTACAAGACCACCTCTGGTTCTGCACCCTCATATCTCCACTCACTAATACAGACCTAAGTTCCTACCAGATCCCTGCGCTCTGCAAATGAACAACGTCTGGTGGTACCGTCCCAAAAAGGTAAAAAATCACTCTCACGTACCTTCTCTGGCTCTGTTCCACATTGGTGGAATGATCTACTGCTGATACAAGATCAGCAGATTCTGTAGCCATCTTTAAAAAACGCCTGAAAACACATCTCTTCCGTCAACACCTGACTGACAAACACCGAGTTCTACTTCCTTTCTATCGATTCCTTTCTTTAATGTAATGTAAATGTAAACCAGAAACAATGCATACCTTAAGTAACAGGACTAGAACAGGACTAAAACCAGGACTAGAACCAGAACTCAGAACCAGGACTAGAACCAGAACTCAGGACTAGGACTAAAAACAGGACTAAAACCAGGAATAAACCAGGACTAAACCAGGACTAGAACAGGACTAAACCCAGGACTAAACCAGTCTAATCCCTCATGTTTCCTCGTCTCCATATTTTTTTCTGTAAACGTGTGTCAGTTTCTAACTCTTGACACAGTGTTTTCCGGATGATTCCCACTGAGTCCGGTTAAATATACTTTGCTTCGGGACAGAAAGTGCTGTGGGGCTCTCGTTTGCTCAGAACCTTCTCCAGAAACCTCTTTGTAAACACTTTCGTCGGCTCTGCTTTGATTCTGGGCAGCTTTCTGAGTCTCGTCTTTCTGTGTTTGGCTAAAAATTAAATGAAGTGCCTGTCGTTTTGTTTGCGGACTGAAAAAAGGCACTCAGAGCTGACATTTGTCTGAGTAAGCAGCTGACAACACTGTCTCTGTTTGATGAAGCCCAATATATAAAGCACTGGGATGAAAAATGAGAACCAACTGTGTCCAGACGAATAAAAAGTGGCTCTAAAAACAAATCAGTGCAAAACTGTCACAAAAGCACTGTTGAAACCTGTTCCACTGTGACTATTATACATCTGTAGTATGTTTTACATGATGGGTGTGTAACACTGCGTTTGCACCAGTGTTAGGTCCTGGGGGGGTTACATCCTTTATACAGCTTCAGGTTCTTTTAAAGGTGGCTCAATCATGTGCCACTTACAGAAAATAAGAGTTTCCCACGTGATCCCAGAACTAAACAGACAAATGCCCCGGAGATTTAAAACATGTCTTTATGAACTCTATATTAATAATAACACGTCTTTATGAACTCTATATTAATAATAACATGTCCGTGTGAACTCTATATTAATAATAACACGTCTTTATGAACTCTATATTAATAATAATATGTCTTTATGAACTCTATATTAATAATAACACATCTTTATGAACTCTATATTAATAATAACACGTCTTTATGAACTCTATATTAATAATAACACGTCTGTATGAACTCTATATTAATAATAACACGTCTTTATGAACTCTATATTAATAATAACACGTCTGTATGAACTCTATATTAATAATAACACGTCTTTATGAACTCTATATTAATAATAACACGTCTTTATGAACTCTATATTAATAATAACACGTCTTTATGAACTCTATATTAATAATAACATGTCTGTGTGAACTCTATATTAATAATAACACGTCTTTATGAACTCTATATTAATAATAACACGTCTGTGTGAACTCTATATTAATAACACGTCTGTATGAACTCTATATTAATAATAACACGTCTTTATGAAGTCTATATTAATAATAACATGTCTGTATGAACTCTATATTAATAATAACACGTCTTTATGAACTCTATATTAATAATAACGTCTTTATGAACTCTATATTAATAATAACATGTCTTTATGAACTCTATATTAATAATAACACGTCTTTATGAACTCTATATTAATAATAACACGTCTTTATGAACTCTATATTAATAATAACACGTCTTTATGAACTCTATATTAATAATAACATGTCTGTGTGAACTCTATATTAATAATAACACGTCTTTATGAACTCTATATTAATAATAACACGTCTGTGTGAACTCTATATTAATAACACGTCTGTATGAACTCTATATTAATAATAACACGTCTTTATGAAGTCTATATTAATAATAACATGTCTGTATGAACTCTATATTAATAATAACACGTCTGTATGAACTCTATATTAATAACACGTCTGTATGAACTCTATATTAATAATAACACGTCTTTATGAAGTCTATATTAATAATAACATGTCTGTATGAACTCTATATTAATAATAACACGTCTTTATGAACTCTATATTAATAATAACACGTCTTTATGAACTCTATATTAATAATAACACGTCTGTATGAACTCTATATTAATAATAACATGTCTGTGTGAACTCTATATTAATAATAACACGTCTTTATGAACTCTATATTAATAATAACACGTCTGTGTGAACTCTATATTAATAACACGTCTTTATGAACTCTATATTAATAATAACATGTCTGTATGAACTCTATATTAATAATAACACGTCTTTATGAACTCTATATTAATAATAACATGTCTGTATGAACTCTATATTAATAACACGTCTGTATGAACTCTATTTTAATAATAACACGTCTTTATGAACTCTATATTAATAATAACACGTCTTTATGAACTCTATATTAATAATAACACGTCTTTATGAACTCTATATTAATAATAACACGTCTTTATGAACTCTATATTAATAATAACACGTCTTTATGAACTCTATATTAATAATAACACGTCTGTATGAACTCTATATTAATAACAACACGTCTTTATGAACTCTATATTAATAATAACACGTCTGTATGAACTCTATATTAATAATAACACGTCTTTATGAACTCTATATTAATAATAACACGTCTTTATGAACTCTATATTAATAATAACACGTCTTTATGAACTCTATATTAATAATAACACGTCTGTATGAACTCTATATTAATAATAACACGTCTTTATGAACTCTATATTAATAATAACACGTCTGTATGAACTCTATATTAATAATAACACGTCTTTATGAACTCTATATTAATAATAACACGTCTGTATGAACTCTATATTAATAATAACACGTCTGTATGAACTCTATATTAATAATAACGTCTTTATGAACTCTATATTAATAATAACACGTCTTTATGAACTCTATATTAATAATAACACGTCTTTATGAACTCTATATTAATAATAACACGTCTTTATGAACTCTATATTAATAATAACATGTCTTTATGAACTCTATATTAATAATAACATGTCTTTATGAACTCTATATTAATAACATGTCTTTAGGCCCTGCTCCAGTCGGATTATTGTATGTCTCCAGTTCTGAGTGTTTCTGTGTGAAATATAAGAAACAGATGTGTTGGTTAGAACTAGAAAAGACTGCTCAGGTTTTTACGTCTGACACAGTTTACATTGACATTTCAAATCTCGTAAATGTAAAGTTCCATCTCTTGTTTCTTTTCCTGTCTTGTATAAACTCTAAATAACCTATCGTTTCGTCTTTAAATCCTGTTTTTGAAGTGTCATCGGATCAGACCTGTTCCATGGTTCTTCCTTTTTTAGATCCTAACTCCCACTGTTTTTGTGCTGATCACTGACTTCAAACGCCTCCATCACACGATGTTTTACTGTCAGCTTCGTTTTTAAATAGAATCCTCCAAAAATAGAGCCACAACTTCCACCAACACCTTTAAAAACTATTTCTATTTCACAGTTTAAAGGAAAATACAGCTCAAACATGGAATTCAACTAAAACCTGTTCAAATCCAACTAAAACCTGTTCAAATCCAACTAAAACCTGTTCAAATCCAACTAAAACCTGTTCAAATCCAACTAAAACCTGTTCAAATCCATCTAAAACCTGTTCAAATCCATCTAAAACCTGTTCAAATTCAACTAAAACCTGTTCAAATTCAACTAAAACCTGTTCAAATCCAACTAAAACCTGTTCAAATTCAACTAAAACCTGTTCAAATCCAACTAAAACCTGTTCAAATCCATCTAAAACCTGTTCAAATCCAACTAAAATCTGTTCAAATTCAACTAAAACCTGTTCAAATCCAACTAAAACCTGTTCAAATCCATCTAAAACCTGTTCAAATCCAACTAAAATCTGTTCAAATCCAACTAAAACCTGTTCAAATTCAACTAAAACCTGTTCAAATCCATCTAAAGCCTGTTCAAATCCAACTAAAACCTGTTTAAATCTACCTAAAACCTGTTTAAATCTACCTAAAACCAGTTCAAATCTTGGGATAGTTAAAAGGCTTGTGTGGCTCTCGGTGAAGGCTTCGGTTAAATTCCACAGCATTATTCGGTTTTCTATTCGTCGTTGCCACAAAACAAAGTGGTGACCTTTTCAGCGCAGCTTTTCATTTTACAAACACCGTCTGAAACTTGAAGAGTGGCTTTGTGTCCGAGGCTTTTATTTCCAGCGAGAAAATCCACTTTGTTGAAAGCGTCTGGACTCAGTTCAAGTGTTTATCGTGTTATGGAGGTCAGAAATGGTCCAGAGCCACTCGGGCCGAGGCTTCGGAGGAGCTCTATTTAAAGGCCAGAGTCTGCAGCAGTGTTTCAGGAGATACACACATTTCAAACGACCACAAGGTTCATGAACCACTTCCCTTCGGTTTGTTTTACAGTCATTTTGTGTTTAAACCCATTTTTATTAAGTATTGTTCATATTTTAGTGTTATTTTAATTCTTGTTTGCAGCATTATATTTATGACCATTACCAATTTATAAATCCAATTTAAACCTGTTCAAATCCAACTTAAACCTGTTCAAATCCATCTAAAACCTGTTCAAATCCATCTAAAACTTGTTCTAATCCAACTTAAACCTGTTCTAATCCAACTTAAACCTGTTCAAATCCAATTTAAACCTGTTCAAATCCAATTTAAACCTGTTCAAATCCAATTTAAACCTGTTCAAATCCATCTAAAACCTGTTCAAATCCATCTAAAACCTGTTCAAATCCAACTTAAACCTGTTCAAATCCATCTAAAACCTGTTCAAATCCAACTTAAACCTGTTCAAATCCAATTTAAACCTGTTCAAATCCAATTTAAACCTGTTCAAATCCAACTTAAACCTGTTCAAATCCAACTTAAACCTGTTCAAATCCAACTCAAACCGGTTCAAATCCATCTAAAACCTGTTCAAATCCATCTAAAACCTGTTCAAATCCAACTAAAACCTGTTCAAATCCAACTTAAACCTGTTCAAATCCAATTTAAACCTGTTCAAATCCAACTTAAACCTGTTCAAATCCATCTAAAACCTGTTCAAATCCAACTGAAACCAGGGAACTTGGGACAGTTGTGAGAAATGTCTTGTGAATGTTCTTGTATTTACTGAGTTTATTAAAACACACTTAATTCCTTTATTAATCTGACAAAAGTACTGAATAAGTGGAAAAGATGCCAGTTTCTAATGAGGCTTTTGCACATTTTCACTTAATTTCCCTGATAATTATTATAGATCTAAACCTGACCGCGGGATGTCTCTAATCCTTTCACTGTATCATTCATTAACACGAACTCACTCAGAGCCTTTGTTTCTGCCCCAACGAACCTCACAGCTGTGGAAATTGATTAAGTCATTAAAAGGCGTATTTAGATGAAAGTGGATCGAGTTACACCGAAAATAATTAAAATCAGGGCCAAATAACAGCGTCGATAATGGATTCAAACAGGTTTTAGATGGATTTGAACAGGTTTAAGATGGATTTGAACAGGTTTAAGATGGATTTGAACAGGTTTTAGTTGGATTTGAACAGGTTTTAGTTGGATTTGAACAGGTTTTAGATGGATTTGAACAGGTTTTAGATGGATTTGAACAGGTTTTAGATGGATTAGAACAGGTTTTAGTTGGATTTGAACATGTTTTAGATGGATTTGAACAGGTTTTAGATGGATTTGAACAGGTTTTAGATGGATTTGAACAGGACAGGTTTTAGAAATTTGGATTGAACAGGTTTTAGTTGGATTAGAACAGGATTTAGACAGGTTTTAGATGGATTTGAACAGGTTTTAGATGGATTTGAACAGGTTTTAGTTGGATTTGAACAGGTTTTAGATGGATTTGAACAGGTTTTAGATGGATTAGAACAGGTTTTAGTTGATGATTTAGATGGATTAGAAATTTTAGATGGATTAGAACAGGTTTTAGTTGGATTTGAACAGGTTTTAGATGGATTTGAACAGGTTTTAGATGGATTTGAACAGGTTTTAGATGGATTTGAACAGGTTTTAGATGGATTTAGAACAGGTTTTAGATGGATTTGAACAGGTTTTAGATGGATTTGAACAGGTTTTAGATGGATTAGAACAGGTTTTAGTTGGATTTGAACAGGTTTTAGATGGATTTAAACAGGTTTTAGATGGATTTGAACAGGTTTTAGATGGATTTGAACAGGTTTTAGTTGGATTTGAACAGGTTTTAGATGGATTTGAACAGGTTTTAGATGGATTTGAACAGGTTTTAGATGGATTTGAACAGGTTTTAGATGGATTTGAACAGGTTTTAGATGGATTTGAACAAGTTTTAGATGGACTTGAACAGGTTTTAGATAGATTTGAACAGGTTTTAGATGGATTGTAGTGGATAAATGGACACATTATTGTCAGTTTATTTAAATAAATGAGTAAAGTACATTTATTATTTTTCCTAAAGTGATGAAGGCCACACAAAAGAACTGAACAGTGACTGTTGTGTGTGGTTTTGTTGAAGCTCAAGCGGAAAAGCAAACCCGTGTCCGGCACCATTAGCCGTCCGGCCCTGACTTTGATAAACCAACACCAAAGACACACGAGGCTGGCTATTTTCTGGTTTGTTCAGAAAGACCTTTTCTGTTCATTGTATTTATTCACAGAGGCTAGTTTAGTTTGAGGCAGAAAGTAAATCGAAGCACCACAGGACGCTCAATTATCTGAAGGGAATAGTGCATAACAGCTTAAAACGTTGTATATCCAGCTGTTGGCTGTTCTGGACATTCTTTTCCAACGCTCTATATTTAGAAGAGCCATTGTCTGATACATTGGTAAAGTTTTTCAGAGTTTTAATAATAATCGACGTGTAGGCCGATTGTAGCAGCCGGACCTGGACCCTCGGAGTCGATCCTTCAGGGCCTCGCGACAGGCCGGGGGGGCGCTCGGTTGTGAGAACATTTACAGTGTGCGCTCCGCGGTGAGCTGCACCTGTTTGAACTTTACTTTAAGCTGTTTGGTTCAGTGTCACATTTTTCAATAACTGTAGTTTCAAAACTAAAGCAGTAATCCGTGTCTCCACGAAGGAGTCGGCTCAGGAGTCCACCCCCCGACCAACACAAAACCTGTTCAAGTAAGATAAAAGCCAATAACACATGAATAAAAGAGATTTTGAGTTGTTTACTGCTTTTTATTCTGAAATATTTCAGCAGTTTGTACAAAGACACATAATGTTTTTTGGTTTAATGACCTAATGCATTGTTTTCCAAGTTGCATGTTGTTCCTGTTATTGGCCTTCTCTCTGTATCTATCCCATCTCTGCTGAACTCCTCTGTTAGTATCGGACAGTTATTGGAACAAAATGAAGAAACCAGGAGTGTTGATGACGGAGACTTGGTGCAGTCTGTTCAGATCCAGCTGCTGCAGAGAGATATCTGCTCACATCAGACCTGCTCTAAAGCAAAACCTTAACAAAACTGGGATTAGACCCGTCTCAGTCCGGTCCAGAGCAGGATCTGTGGGATTAGATTTCTACTCTGTCGGCAGGTTTTAGAGACGAAGACTGATATAAAAATGGAAAACAGCTGAATGTGCTGCTGCAGTGGGAAACTGCACAAAGAGGGTTTGGTTTAGAACAAGAACAACATGAACAGGAATGAACTAACTCAGCCATAAAACAGAGTAGGCTTCACAAGTTTGAGTGAAAATGTTTGAACTCATAAATAGGTTTTAATGAAGTCCTTCTGATGAATCTGAGTTCAAACAGAAATACAACAGAAACACCTCTCAAAGCAACAAAGAGCTGCACTGATCCAGTCAGTTTTCTTCATGAATGTGAGAGGTCTCCTGGACTTGTTCAAGAACGGTTCCAAAGAAGGGTCGAGACTTTTAAAGATAAAGCTGTCCGAGACACTAACAGCTTCAGTGGGTTCAAAAAGAAACGTGTGTTCCCTCTGATCTGTCGCTCAAACAGACTTAGTTTCCTCCAGAGCTCCGAGGCTTAATCTGAATTCTGCCAAGAGATCTTAACCTTTGTGAGCAACATCACAAAGTCAACAGTAAGACGTCAGAAGGTTCCTTATCGATTAAGGAAAGGAGGTTCAGGGACGTTGGACAGACTCAGAGGGAACACGTGGGAGTTGTTAGTGTAGCGGCACAATCGGACTACAGAATTAAATTAGAGTCCAGTCAATGACAGTGTTAGAAACGACACAGACAGAACTAAACCGAAGAGGAACTAAACTTAAGACCAAATGTTTTAAATACATTCGATTGGCTTCAGCTTTGAGCCGATCTGAATCAATTCCCAGAAACTTCATGAGAGCACTTTTAATTGTTTAAAAAAAGAAATGCTGCTCATTTCTGTGTTTTTTAGACGTTAAAAACATTTATAACGCAGGTAACTTGTTGCATATGTGCAGTTTTTTTCTGAGGTTTGATTGTTTGTTTTTTTTTAGCACCATTTTTAGTAATTATCTGTTACATTTTTATACTTTTCTGAATCATTATAATGTTTTGTTATATTTAGTCAAAAGCAGGACTAGACCCTGGACTAAACCGAGAACTAAGTCAGACTTTTATGTTGTGTGTCCTGTAGCTTTAGTTCCTCTCAAAAATCACGTCCACTTTTTCAGATTTTGGGCCACTTCAGGAAAAGTTGTAAAAATATAATTTCGTATTTCTTTCTTTTTGCTCGTATGTGTCTGGCTGAGTTCTGACCTGTGAGCAGATGATCATGTTCAGGAGAAGGTTGTTGCAATAGAAGCTCGGCCCTCGAGGTCTGAGCGATGTTTGGTGCGGCCTGCAGCAGCGGCGTCTGCTCCAAAACCTCTTTTCATAATGAATCCCTGTAACTGCACAGAAATCCACTCGATTGTCACTCTACAACTTTTGCTTCGGTAAAGTTTAGCTGTACTTTTCACAGAAATGGTTCGACTCTGGGTTTAAAGCAATAACTGTCATTGTTTTGGTGAAACTCACAGCTGTTTTCTCCAGATTATTGTATTTTTTCTTTCTATCTTTATTTTTTTCTTTCTTTTGCATTTACAGACCCAGAAGCTAATTATTGGCTCTGGCTGAGTATCTGCAGTGGACAGGTTTAGACCAATGGCCCTCGGGAAAATAATGAGCAGGCTGTGGATATAAATAGCTGAGGTTGAGTGGATTTGTTTTTCTCATTGTTTTTGCTGAATGTGGGGTTCGATGGATTCTTGGAAGAATAAAATATTTTGCAAAATGGGTTCATGGAATGGAGGATAAATCAGTGGAAATGGTGAGATGCATGAATAAACAAGGAACAGGCCAATAAGAAGTCTGCAAATGTTCAAAAACTATACAGTCTCTATGTTTTGGTGATTGAAGTCTTTGTGTTTACGGCTGTGGGCAACAGTCTTGTGCTTTCACTGCAGAAAAAGTGCTCTCTTTTATTGAGAGAGCAACAAAAACACTTCCAGAACAAACGCATAACGTGTCCAGGACAAGGCAAGGCATTTTTATTTATATAGCACAATTCATACACTGGGTAACTCAAAGTGCTTTACAGGAATAAAATACAATTTACAAGCTTTAGATTAAGAAACATTAGAAAAATTAAAAACATTTTAAAAGAAGAGTGCAGATTAAAAACACTTTAAGTTGTGGTGTAGGCGAACATTGTTAAAGTTGAGGCTGTTCCAGGTTTTTGCTGCATGAAACTTAAACGCTGCTTCACCTTGTTTAGTTCTAACTCTGGGAACAAGCAGAAGGCCTGTCCCAGTAGCTCAATGGGTAGGCGGTTTGATTCCCGCTCTCTCCACAGTTGGGAAGACTTTGCAGAGATTTTAAAACTGGCGTGATGTGGTTGTACTTCCTGGTTTTGATGAGAACCCGAGCAGCCACGTTCTGAATAAGCTGCAGCTGTCTTAACCCTCGTTTTGAGAGACCAGTGAGCAGGCCGTTACAGTAATCTAACCTGCTGGAGATAAAAGCATGGATAAGTTTCTCTAAGTCTGGTTGAGACATCATCCCTTTAACTCTGGAAATGTTTTTAAGGTGATAAAATGCAGATGATGTAATTGACTTAATGTGACTGTGGAAATTCAGGTCTGAGTCCATGATGACCCAAAGATGATTAGTCCGCGTCAGTGTTCAGACAGATGTCATTTGTGACTTTGATAAGTGCAGTCTCAGTCTGTGATGGGGCCTGAATGGTGACTGAAAAGGATCAAAGCAGTTGTTAAGTAATAGAAAGTCATTAAGTCGTTGATATACAACACATGACTTTCCCTAAAAATGGCAGGTTTGATATGGGCGATAGTTGTTGAGCACTGTAGCATCAAGACTGCTCTTCTTTAGAGAGGCTTAATGACAGCAGTTTTAAGGCCCTTGGAAATGTTCCAGACTGTAAGGAATTATTGACTATATCAGTGAGTTGTGGTAACAAACTGCTTAGTACTGATTTTAGAAATCTAGTGGGTAAAACATCGAGGCAGCAGGTGGATGAACTCAGGCTGGAGACAGTTTTTCAATTGTTCTGTCATTAATTTGTGTAAAATGTGTTAACCCAACCAAGTGTCTCCTAGGTGGCTGCAGTGTTGTTTTATGCCCTTTGGACTGTATCGCATGTTTAATGCCTTGAACCTTGTCGTTGAAAAACAATGCAAACTCATTGCATTTAGTGGAAACTAATTCTGGTGGAAATGGAGCTGGAGGGTTTGTTAATCTGTTCACTGTAGCAAACAGGACACGCAGGTTGTTACTATTGTTGTTGATGATCTCTGAGAAGAATATTTCTCTTGCTTTTTGCAAAGTTTGATTGAAAACATGCAAATTTTCTTTGTATACCTCATAACGAATTAAGAGTTTTAGTTTACGCCATTTTCTTTCGGCTTTTTGGCATTCCCTTTTCTGTGCCCTGACAGAGTGAGCATTGCTCCATGAAGCCTTCTGCCTCGTCCTGATCACTTTAACCTTAACAGGAGCAATGGTGTCCATAACATTTAAAACACCTGAAGTACAACAATTCAACAAATCATTAACCTGACCTGATGTTGATCTTTTTTACAACAGTAGGCCCAACAGCAACTTTTGGAATTATGGACAGATGAAAAAAGACACATGAATGATCAGATAGAGCAACATCAATCACAGTGACATCTGAAATATGAACACCTTTAGTAATGACCAGGTCCAGAGTGTGACCTCTGTTATGGGTCGACTCATTAACATGCTGACAAAGACCAAAAGTATCAAGAATAGTAGAAAGTTCTTTGGCATTTCTGTCACAAACATTATCTACATGCACATTAAAATCACCTGATATGATCCAACTAACCTCTCTATCTACCAGTCTCTCCTCTCTATTTTCTCCGCTGATGTCACCTCTGCAAAAACTGTCTACTACCATTCTAGGTTAATCAACTCACCTGACTCGCGCACTCTCTTTAAAACCTTTTCTGCCCTCCTTTGTCCGCCTGCTCCCCACCTTCATCGGATTTAACAGCTGATGATTTTGCGTCTTTCTTTAAAAAGAAAACGACCACCATCAGCAGTCAGTTCTCTGCGCCACCACCTGTTGAGCTCATTCAGACCCCTGATATGTGTTTGCTCACTTCTTTCTCTCCTCTAACTGAAGAAGATGTTTCCAAGATCATTAGTTCTAACCACCCGACTACCTGCCCGCTGGATCCCATCCCCACATCTCCTTCAGGCCATCTCTCCATCTGTCGTGCCTGCTCTCACCCACATCATCAACTCATCTCTTTCCACTGGGTCCTTCCCCACAGCTTTCAAAGAGGCCCGCATCACACCACTACTGAAGAAACCCACTCTTAACCCTACACTGCTAGAAAACTACAGACCGGTTTCCCTCCTTCCCTTCATTGCTAAAGCTCTGGAGCGAGTTGTGTTTACTCAGCTCTCATCCTTTCTCACACGGAACAACCTCCTGGACCAGAACCAGTCTGGGTTCAAGAGCGGACATTCCACGAAACTGCCCTGCTCTCAGTCATCGAGCTCTGAGACTGGCAAAGGCAACATCCAAGTCATCTGTACTCATCTTACTGGATCTGTCTGCTGCTTTTGACACTGTTAATCATCACATCCTCCTGTCCTCTCTCAGGCGATGGGTGTCTCTGGAATGGCGTTGCAATGGTTCAAGTCTTACCTCTCGGATAGGTCATTCAGAGTATCCTGGAGAAACGAGGTCTCTGAGCCTCAACATCTCAATACAGGGGTGCCACAGGGCTCAGTGCTTGGACCGCTACTCTGTTCCATATACATGACATCCCTTGGCTCTGTCATCCAGAAGCATGGCTTTTCCTATCACTGCTGCAGATGACACTCAACTCCACCTGTCATTTCAACCTGACGATCCGACAGTCTCTGCTCGCGTCTCGGCATGTCTGAGTGACATCTCACTTTGGATGAAGGACCATCATTTGCAGCTGAACCTTGCAAAAACAGAACTGCTTGTGATTCCGGCCAAACCAGAACCTGCCATAACCTCTCCATTCAACTAGGCCCATCAACCATTACACCGTCCAGCACTGTCAGAAATCTGGGAGTGGTAATCATGGGTGTAGGTCTGTCTCAGCTTTGGTGGGGACACCCCCAAACCCCTGAACCAGACTGTTGGCAATACAGAATATCACAATACAGAATTTAATCTACATCTCATTATATTGTATCCTTACCCCTATATACCATCCTGTATACTGTCCCTAAAGAGCTAGTATAACTGTATAGTCTAAAAAATGCACTCTCAAAAAAAAAAAAAAATACCTGAGACTGTGTAATGCTGAACAACCAAATGTTTTATTAACATAAATTATGTACATTATTAGTATTTACGCTAACAAAAAATACTCTGCCACAAGGAAACAAATCTAAATAAATAAATATAAATTTTTTTTCTACACTATTTACCCTCCAGTACACTCACGTTAATACCTAAGAATTTGAAATCTCGAACAACCATTGTTCCATGTACGTTAGTAGCCTATTTATACTTACAAAAAAAAATAAATAAATAAAACTGTTGCAAGAGGTAGACTTTGAGAACTTTCGGGGCATAATAAACTAAAAACAATGCAAAAAACATCTTTATTCTACTATTTGGCACTCAAAAAAAATAACTCCATTATGGCTACTTTCCACATTTTACTGCATTTTCTTGATTCCATCCTTTTATCTAAATTTTCCAAACAGATGCCTACGTCTGTCATTTTCAGATACAAACTGTTGGCCTACATCGTTAAGGTCCACTTTGTCAAGGGCCTCTTGACTGGTCAGTCACTACTGCTAGTTTATTTGTGTGGCTAGCTAGTTTTTTTGCCTACTTACACTCGGACTCTGCTTTATGAAAAAGCTTCTTATGTCCCCTTTTTTCTTCTTGGGTGGCATCTACAAAGTACAAAAAGGGGCAACAAAACGGAATATTAAAATGTTTTTACTCTGGCCTTTGTATGTGGCAGAGAGACAGCCCAGGTAACTTACCGTCGGTGTGTCGTCAACATGCGTAGCGCACACACACCAACCGCTCGCTGCTAGTGCAAGCACAAAAGTAGTCCCGGCCCGTGCGTGTAGCCTGTCAGATATCCCGCCGCCAATCAAATTACGGCGTTTCTTCTACTGTCGTCGTCCTGGCCGTTAGAATAGATCCAGATAGCATTTCAAAGATCCAGATAGCAGTTCAAAGGAGCTTGCTAAATATTGGTGGGGACAAATTTTCCATCTCAAAATATTGATAGGGATTAGTACCTAGCGTCCCCCCTAAACCTACGCCCATGGTGGTAATTGATGATCAGCTAAACTTCACAAGTCATGTCGCTAGCACCACCCGGTCCTGTAGATTCATTCATTAGGAAAATTAGACCTTTCCTATCAGAGCACTCTACACAAAAACTAGTCCAGGCTCTTGTCTTGTCCAAACTGGATTATTGCAATGCTCTACTGGCTGGACTCCCTGCTGCACAACCAAACCTCTGCAGCTGATCCAGAATGCAGCGGCAAGAGTGGTCTTTAATGAACCGAAGAGAGCGCACGTAACTCCTCTATTCATTAGGTTACACTGGCTCCTGGTTGACACCCGCATCAAGTTCAAAGCTATGCTCTTGGCCTACAAGACCACCACTGGTTCTGCACCCTCATATCTTCACTCACTAATACAGACCTACGTTCCTACCAGATCCCTGGGCTCTGCAAATGAACAACGTCTGGTGGTACCGTCCCAAAAAGGTAAAAAATCCCTCTCACGTACCTTCTCTGGATCTGTTCCACATTGGTGGAATGATCTACTGCTGCTACAAGATCAGCAGATTCTGTAGCCATCTTTAAAAAACGCCTGAAAACACATCTCTCCGTCAACACCTGACTGACAAACACTGAGTTCTACTTCCTTTCTATTGATTCCTTTCTTCAAAAAAAAAACAAAACAAAACAAAACAAAAAAAAACTTATCTTATTTTTAGCTTTGTAAACTGTGCTGGGTTTAAACTGACTAGTTTTTTGTGCACTTATGCTTTTTGTACCTTGTGTTGTTAAAATGGCTTCCATTGTTTTCCTCACGTGTAAGTCTCTTTGGATAAAAGCATCTGCTAAATGACTAAATGAAATGTAAATATGACTATTTGATCTAATTCTGTGCAGATAACTGAAAGCATTTCAGTAACTCATTAATAAAATCATGACGTTGTTGGGGTGGTTTGTAAAGAACTACATATAAAATAGATGGAGAAAACCTCAACTCCATTTTGAGTGACACATACTCAAATGATGAAAACTCTCCAAGTGATAGCTTCTGGATAAGAATATTATCTCTAAAAAAGGCGCATACACCACCACCCTTTTTGTTTTCCCACATTTTGGATAAAAATGTGAAATTCAATGTGGTGGATTCGATAAGGACCGCATTTCCAGTCCTGCTGTCTAACCATGTTTCTGTTAAAAACATAAAATCAAGCTATTCCCAACCACAGCCATGTTTTTATTTAATCATAAACATGGAATTCCTTCTGTGATGAATATCAGGCATTTAGTTTAAGTCTTTTATTATTTTATTTAACTTTTATTTCACTTTAAATCTTGTCTCTCACGTTTGAAAGTGAAGACAACCGCGATGGCTTTGATTCCTTCTGTCCTCGCGTCACAAATTCTTCACAAAATAAATGTCCAAAACAGAAACGGAAACGTGACGAGACCTTTTCATTTCTCACAATAGCTGCTCCGGTCGTGTGACGGCGCTGGAGCTCGTTAGAGCCGTGTCCTGTCCATCACACGGCACCTTTGGTTTAATTAATGTTTCTGAGTTAAATGAGATTCAAACCCTGCAGCCTCTGTTCGTCACATGAATATGTGCTGGTGGCTAGTTTTTAAAATAATAGCAGGTCCTGGTTTAGTCCTGGTTTAGACCTGGTTTAGTCCTGGTTTTAGTCCTGGTTTTAGTCCTGGTTTAGTCCTGTTTTAGTCCTGATTTAGTCCTGGTTTAGTCCTGATTTAGTCCTGGTTTAGTCCTGGTTTAGTCCTGGTTTAGTCCTGGTTTAGTCCTGATTTAGTCCTGGTTTAGTCCTGATTTAGTCCTGGTTTAGTCCTGGTTTAGTCCTGGTTTAGTCCTGGTTTAGTCCTGGTTTAGACCTGGTTTAGTCCTGGTTTAGTCCTGGTTTAGACCTGCTTTAGTCCTGGTTTACTCCTGGTTTAGTCCTGGTTTAGTCCTGGTTTAGTCCTGGTTTTAGTCCTGGTTTTAGTCCTGGTTTAGTCCTGGTTTAGTCCTGGTTTAGTCCTGGTTTTAGTCCTGGTTTTAGTCCTGGTTTAGTCCTGGTTTAGTCCTGGTTTAGACCTGGTTTAGTCCTGGTTTAGTCCTGGTTTAGACCTGCTTTAGTCCTGGTTTAGTCCTGGTTTAGTCCTGGTTTAGTCCTGGTTTAGTCCTGGTTTAGTCCTGGTTTTAGTCCTGGTTTAGTCCTGGTTTAGTCCTGGTTTAGTCCTGGTTTTAGTCCTGGTTTAGTCCTGGTTTAGTCCTGGTTTAGTCCTGGTTTAGACCTGGTTTAGTCCTGGTTTAGTCCTGATTTAGTCCTGGTTTAGTCCTGGTTTAGACCTGGTTTAGTCCTGGTTTAGTCCTGGTTTACTCCTGGTTTAGTCCTGGTTTAGACCTGGTTTAGTCCTGGTTTAGACCTGGTTTAGACCTGGTTTAGTCCTGGTTTAGTCCTGGTTTAGTCCTGGTTTAGACCTGCTTTAGTCCTGGTTTAGTCCTGGTTTAGAGCTGGGGCGGCAGTAGCTCAGTGGGTAGAGCGGTCGTCTTTCAACCGAAGGTAGGTGGTTCGATTCCCGCTCTCCCCACAGTTCATACTGTCGTTGTGTCCTTGGGCAAGACACTTAACCCACCTTGCCTCCAGTGACTGTAACACTGGTAATTACATTAGAACAATGTAAGTCGCTTTGGATAAAAGGGTCAGCTAAATGAATAAATGTAAATGTTTCAGTCCTGCTTTAGTCCTGGTTTTAGTCCTGGTTTTAGTCCTGGTTTTAGTCCTGCTTTAGTCCTGGTTTAGTCCTGGTTTAGTCCTGGTTCAGTCCTGCTTTACTCCTGGTTTAGTCCTGGTTTAGTCCTTGTTTAGTCCTTGTTTAGTCCTGGTTTAGTCCTGCTTTAGTCCTGCTTTAGTCCTGCTTTAGTCCTGCTTTAGTCCTTGTTTAGTCCTGGTTTAGTCCTGCTTTAGTCCTGCTTTAGTCCTGCTTTAGTCCTGCTTTAGTCCTGCTTTAGTCCTGGTTTAGTCCTTGTTTAGTCCTGGCTTAGTCCTGCTTTAGTCCTGCTTTAGTCCTGGTTTAGTCCTGCTTTAGTCCTGCTTTAGTCCTTGTTTAGTCCTGGCTTAGTCCTGCTTTAGTCCTGCTTTAGTCCTGGTTTAGTCCTGCTTTAGACCTGCTTTAGTCCTTGTTTAGTCCTGGCTTAGTCCTGCTTTAGTCCTGCTTTAGTCCTGGTTTAGTCCTGCTTTAGACCTGCTTTAGTCCTGGTTTAGTCCTGGTTTAGTCCTTGTTTAGTCCTGCTTTAGTCCTGGTTTAGTCCTGGTTTAGTCCTGTCTTTCAACCGGAAGGTAGGTGGTTCGATTCCCACTCTCCCCACAGTTCATACTGTCGTTGTGTCCTGGGCAAGACACTTAACCCACCTTGCCTCCAGTGGCTGTAACACTGGTAATTACATTAGAACAATGTAAGTCGCTTTGGATAGCGTCAGCTAAATGAATAAATGTAAATGTAAATGTTTCAGTCCTGCTTTAGTCCTTTTAGTCCTGCTTTAGTCCTGGTTTAGTCCTGGTTTAGTCCTGCTTTAGTCCTGGTTTAGTCCTTGTTTAGTCCTGCTTTAGTCCTGGTTTAGTCCTGGTTCAGTCCTGGTTCAGTCCTGGCCGTTAGAATAGATCCAGATAGCATTTCAAAGACCTAAAATGTCCATAGTTTGGCTATTTTTTTGAACACACCCTTTTAACTAATTGTCCAATTGCACAGCCTTAAGAGCGTGTGTATCATAAATACTGAGTCTCATTTGTTTTCTGAGAATCTACTGCACCTACTGGGAACTTGTTTGCCACTTTGTAATAATAATAAAAATTATTATAACATTGCGATAAATAAATAAAACAGCAATAAAAAATATTCTAAAAACATGGATTATTCTGGTTAGTCACTTTGTACTGCTATTATTTTGAACAATATTGTCTTTATTTTGAACGATACTGTCTTTATTTTGAACGATACTGTCTTTATTTTGAACAATATTGTCTTTATTTTGAACAGTATTGTCTTTATTTTGAACGATACTGTCTTTATTTTGAACAATATTGTCTTTATTTTGAACAGTATTGTCTTTATTTTGAACAATACTGTCTTTATTTTGAACGATACTGTCTTTATTTTGAACGATACTGTCTTTATTTTGAACAATATTGTCTTTATTTTGAACAGTATTGTCTTTATTTTGAACAATACTGTCTTTATTTTGAACAATATTGTCTTTATTTTGAACGATACTGTCTTTATTTTGAACAGTATTGTCTTTATTTTGAACAGTATTGTCTTTATTTTGAACAATACTGTCTTTATTTTGAACAATATTGTCTTTATTTTGAACAGTATTGTCTTTATTTTGAACAGTATTGTCTTTATTTTGAACAGTATTGTCTTTATTTTGAACAGTATTGTCTTTATTTTGAACAATATTGTCTTTATTTTGAACAGTATTGTCTTTATTTTGAACGATACTGTCTTTATTTTGAACAGTATTGTCTTTATTTTGAACGATACTGTCTTTATTTTGAACAATATTGTATGTGGACAGTTTTTGATGATGTCACTAATTGAGGAATCTAACCAATAATTCATGTCCGTGCTGATTGCAGTGCTCAGTTTGCACATGCTCAGTGATGTCATGAGAAAAGACTTAAAAAGGTCAGTTTGTATCAAGAGGTAACCCAGTTCTTTTCTACTTCATATTCTCCTCTGAACAGTTCACTGAAAGGACCCAGTGCTCAGTTTGTATCAAGAGGTAACCCAGTTCTTTTCTACTTCATATTCTCCTCTGAACAGTTCACTGAAAGGACCCAGTGCTTAGCCCTTCTATAGGAGCCTTGTCTTAGCCTTTAGTCTTATTGTAACATACTGTACGCAACCATCACGCCTTACACATTATAAATAACACAAACATCCAGTTCTTTTCTGGGATAAAGGACAAATGGTCTTTTCTCCAGCCGTGCTGTTCTCACCAGGTCCACGCTGTCCCCTTTTCTTTGTGTCTTCAATAAAAGCGCTGAACAGAAAAAAACAAATAAATCCCAGTAACAAGGACAGTTTCCTTTTGAGAGTGTCATTTCAAATCCAGGTTACAGTCAGACACGGAACCTGCAGCGTCTGGAGACAGCGGGGGTCCGACCTTGACTGGTGAAAGAAATGTCCCTGTCCTTCGTCCATTCACTGACATTTCTTTTGTGGAATAAAAGACTCCTGGACGACTGTCGGGAAGAACACTTTAACTCAGAGCACAATCACAGAACCTGCTTCAGAAGCACAAAGACAATTTCTGTCGACTGTCATCCATCAACACTGTGTCCAAAGTCTGGTCCAGGGGCCAAACAGGGCCCAAGGTCAGGTTTTATGTGGCCCTCAGCTTCAGAGAGAAAACGACAGCAGCAGGTTTATACAAACAGGCTCAAATCTAACTAAAACCTGTTCAGATCCATCTAAAACCTGTTCAGATCCAACTAAAACCTGTTCAGATTCATCTAAAACCTGTTCAGATCCATCTAAAACCTGTTCAAATCCATCTAAAACCTGTTCAGATCCATCTAAAACCTGTTCAGATCCAACTAAAACCTGTTCAGATCTTTTGATTTTATGCATGTTTGATCATGTTTTACTCTCTGTTCTAAATCAGTGACTTTAGGAGAGCAGTGTGTTCAGACAACATTAAAACAACAGCATGTTTTTAAAAATGATGTAAATCATATAAAAGCATCAGATTTAATCCAGCGTCGGGGCGAAAGACAAAACACAGGTGTAGTTCAACCAGGAACAGGCTCGTAGTTTATCTGCAACGGTTTAAGGTGAAACAAGTCACTTATATTTTTATTTTCAGAAATTAGGATAAACTGAACACTGCTGGATGAGAAGCACATTCATGTGTCTTTTTAAATTAATGAATTGCAGAGAAGTGCTGATTCTTATTCTCTTCATTCACAAGATCCTTTGTTGCTTTCTGTCCCATTTCCACAAACTGAACTAGTACGAGTAACGAGTAACAAGTAACGAGTAAAGCTTTTGTCCACTCCTTATGCCAGGAACATGTCGCAGAAAGTTTTTAAATCCAAACCTGAGAATTCTAGAGGCTAACTCCATAACTTTAACTTTTCATATTTGGTTTATCTCTTCGTGTTGTTTTGTCTTTGTGTGTAATAGTGTAACTGTGTTTAGTATTTTCTGCCAGGACTTTCTTTAAATAAATAAAAAAAGAAACAGAAGTGCTGTTGGTTTACAGGCGAGTGCTCAGATATGACCAGACTTTTCTTTCTTCTCAGCGCTGAGCCCACTGTGGTGAGAATGACACTCACACTTTTGCCGTTTTCTGTGGTTTATCATTTGAACTTTTCGGCGTCTCATCCGTCACCGTGACCCGTGTCGATGTCGTTCTTTGAGCTAAATCTGATAAAAAGGCCTCATTAGCGGCAGCGACAGGCCGTCAGAGCCCCATCGATCAGCTGTCGGACACCGCTGCGCTCCCATTGGCTCACATCTGATGTTTAATAAGCCCCCGCTCCTCAGCTTCTGTAGAATCTGGGTCAAGAAGATCACTGTTCCTCAATAATACATGAGGTTAGCCTTATTAAAGAGGCCGGTGATGTTTTACAACCGAGCGCTGTGGGGGTCCGGGGTTTACCGGACTTTAGAGGGATGTAAATGGAGATTGTTCTCTTTTTGGAAGCACAGTTTATTCAGAGAGAGTGTTCGAGGGAGAGTTACTGATGTTAGAGCTGCACTGACATCAATATTGAGTCAGATACATCGAGAAAAAAAATAAAAGAAGCATTGTTTCATCAATTCTGTTTCTGGATGTTGGTAAAAATCTATTCTCTCGCCTTTCTTTTAAAAAGTCACAGGTTTAAAAAAGTAAAATAATTCTTAGACCCAACATGACCTTTTTAAACTGGTTTCCATCAAAGTTTAAGTGACGTTTTTATTGATTAAGCCTTGTTTAATAAAAGCTCTTTAGTTGATTATTTTATTCTAAATGACTGCTTTGTTTTGTCTGTTTTTGATTCAGTAATACAGTCAGTGTAGTCAGTGTTCTTCCTCTTTATACATGCTGCTGTGACTGGGCTGCTCACTGACAGTAGACTGGGTCACTTGTTTCAACCGTGCTAGTCCGTTAGCCTAACAACTGTAACGTGATGTTGCTGCACCAGCCTTTTAAAAAAAATTTACAATGTTAAAAAAAAAATTATATATGTAAAAGACAAATGTAAGAATAAAACAAATGTTGATATAACGTCAAATATATACTTTTTCATTCTATATTGTTTTATTTTGAACGCCTCTGGTCATTGGTCGATTAATGTGTGACGTCACAGTCGAGTAAAAGCTCATTGGTTGAATAGTTCTGACTCAAACAGCTCTGATCAATACATATACGTATATATAAAATATCTAAATATTTAAATATATAGAGAGGTTAAATCTGTTACAGCTGACGTCACGACACTGAGCATGTGTGTATCCATGGTAACATGTCATAAACATATAAACAAGTGAAGATAGTGTTCTTATTCAGTCGGCTGCATGACTCGGCAGCAGACTGAAAATCCATTTTTTCTTCTTTTACTGTAAAGACACCTTTAACAGGTCCACCTCTCTCTAACTCTGACACTTTCAGAAGGGTTTCTGCCAAAGCTCCACAGACTCACGGTGCTCGGAACGTTCCTCACGGCTCTGTGTTTATCCATCTTGTCATGTTTATGCGTTTGTAGAGATATTTTTATTACCATAGACAAAAAAATATTGGTTTATTAAAATATCTGTACCTGTGTAGCCCGGGCCTTAGTTGACAATTTATTTTGTTTTCCTACAATTCTAGACACACACCAGCAGGCTTTGGTTTTGCCGTAGAGGTAAGATTGAACAGGGTCCAGGCAATTGTTTATTTACAAATTAAACACTGTGAGTGGCCAGTGACATTTTCAACTGAGTTTTACCCAATGACATGATAGTAACTACACCGCCCCAGAGTTGTCACGTAGAAAAAAATTAGCTCTAGAGACAGGAGCCATCTTTTGTACCAGGCTGTAAACATGAGTTTTACTCTTGTAAAGTCTCCATTGAGTTTCTCCTTATATTTCTGCTTTTGGAGACTGCCCTCTGGTGGACGGAGGTGTATCACTGTATGTTGCCGTATGGCGGCGCCCTTCCTCGAGGACTGTTTAAGAGGTTCCATGACAGAGGCTTGGTTTTACCGAACCTGGTTTAGCACTGATCTAAATAAATGAGACCTTGTTGGTATAACAGGCCTTTCATCAACTGGTTCAGTTTAAAATGACTCACTTTCTAAAAAAGCATTAAGGATAATGTTAGCACGGTTTTGTAATGTAAAGTTAATACTGTAAATATTCAGTTTTTCCAAAGCCCAGCTTCGACTTTTGTTGTGTTCAAACCCTGTTTTTATGTAGGTTTTATATTTATCCTTGTTCTCGGGGCAGATTTCATGTAATTTCTCTTGTGAACGTTAACCTTTACAGAGATGTTAAATAATGACAATCATTTTCCATCAGCCCTGGCTCCGACCTCTGACCCTCTCCGTTCACTTCCAGTGGAACGTGTCGGTGAAAACAAGCAGCTGGAGGACGATGATAATATTTACTCGGCCCAGACCTGACCCTGAGTGTCTGCTGCCGGTGGTCGTCCTCGAGGGGCGTCGTGTGAGACATGACTGACAGCTCAGGGACCGTCTGAAGCTAAAGCTCATCATCAGGATCTGCCTCTGGGCTTACGCTCGCCGCGTGGGACCAGAGACTGCAGACAGAGCGAGGGGAGAGGGTTTAACAACGAACCAAGGGCATTCTGGGGAAAATATTTCTAAAAAATGTATGGACACAAGGAATAAAGGCGACAAAAACCACAAATGATAATTAATACAACAGTCAGCAGGGACTAAACAAAGAGTTAATAAAAGGCCAAACTAAAGTCAAAACCAGGACTAGGTCAAGGACAAGAACTGAACCATGAGTGAATTTAAACCACATTTAGATTAGACCAAGGTCTAAACAAATACTTAATGAGGCCTAACCAAGACTAAGACTGAACTGAGAACATGAATCCAGAGTAAATCAGGACCAAACCAAGTTCGAAAGCAACCACAGCTGAACAAAATAAAAACAAAAAATCTAAACTTGAAACAATGTAGGACAGAAAACAAGACTTAAATCAAGAATAAACCAAGGAAAGGCCAAAGCAAAGACTAAAGTAGAACTACATTACGACTGAATGAATCCAGGACAAACCCAAGGACTAAAGTCAGTCATTAAAAAAAGCTTTCTGGGTTTAAAGTCTGGAGTTTAGAAAGCTGAGGAAACCAGGAATGTTATTCTTCAGTTTTTTTTCTCCGCCTCCAGAGCCGTAAATGAAAACACAAACCGTGTCGTTCTTCTCTTTTCCCCGGTGCGTTTGTCGGAGTCTTTGATGAGAACTGCTCCAGGCGTCTCCGATACCTTCCCCTCGTCTCATCCCTGTGACTGTGCCCCAAAGGATTATGGGCCGCGGGCTGTGTTTGGTGGATGGATATGTCGGCTCCTTCCTAACGAACCCTCCTCCAGCACTCACTCACTCTTCTTTTCATATTTCCACAATATTTTATTCACATTAAGGCTTGTTCCTCAGTTTTACTTTTGAGGATAGAAAATATTTCTTTTATTTATCTATTTTTGAACATCATTAGCATCAAGGCCTGTCTAAATAAGATTATTTATTATCTGTTCACCGTTACAATATTGTTTAGGTTTAAAAAGAAGTGGGGCTTTTAAACTGTACCTGGCATTATTTTCCTTCTTGTCGAGGGAAAATGGTTTGAACCCAAATAATTTATTTTAAAAACAATCATTTGAGAAAAAAAATTTCTTTATGATTCCATCTATTGTTTAATTTAGAGGAGCTTCATACATGAGAACCTGTCACTCAGGAACAGAAAAACATGACCAAGAACTGCTCCCACTGGTGGACACCGGCGTGTCATGTGACATTCCAGGAAGTTTAACAGCTGCTGATAAAGTGTAGTTTGAGCTAAAATATGTCTTTAACAGAAACAGCTTCAGAGAAAAAGGAGGGAATGTGAAACAGAGATAAATACTGGCTTTAATCAGTGTTTAACAAATATATGTCAATCTGACACTCGGCTGAACTTCAGTTTGCTTAAATGTATTAGTTTACTGTTTTCTTTTTTAAAATAAAATAAACACAGAGAACCTCTGTTCATCATCTCTGTTACAGATAAATGTCACAGTCAACCAGTGCAGTTACATGAGTGAGTGTGAGTGAGTGAGTGTGTGAGTGAGTGTGAGTGAGTGTGAGTGTGTGAGTGAGTAAGAGTGAGTGTGAGTGAGTGTGAGTGAGTAAGAGTGAGTGTGTGTGAGTGAGTGTGAGTAAGAGTGAGTGTGAGTGTGAGTGAGTGAGTAAGAGTGAGTGTGAGTGTGTGTGAGTGTGAGTGAGAGTGAGAGTGAGTGTGAGTGAGTGAGTGAGTGAGTGTGAGTGAGTAAGAGTGAGTGTGAGTGAGTGTGTGTGAGTGAGTGTGAGTGAGGTGGTGGTGAGTGTGAGTGAGTGTGAGTGAGTAAGAGAGTGAGTGTGAGTGTGTGTGTGAGTGAGTGTGAGTGAGTGAGTGAGTGTGAGTGAGTGGTGAGTGAGTGTGGTGAGTGTGAGTGTGTGAGTGAGTAAGAGTGAGTGTGAGTGAGTGTGGTGAGTAAGAGTGAGTGTGAGTGAGTAAGAGTGAGTGAGTGAGTAAGAGTGAGTGTGAGTGAGTGTGAGTGAGTAAGAGTGAGTGTGAGTGAGTGAGTGAGTGTGAGTGAGTGAGTGAGTGTGAGTGTGAGTGAGTAAGAGTGAGTGTGAGTGAGTGTGAGTGAGTGTGTGTGTGAGTGAGTGTGAGTGAGTGTGAGTGAGTGTGGTGGTGAGTGAGTGAGTGTGAGTGAGTAAGAGTGAGTGTGAGTGAGTGTGTGTGTGTGAGTGAGTGTGAGTGAGAGTGAGTGTGAGTGAGTGAGTGAGTGTGAGTGAGTAAGAGTGAGTGTGAGTGAGTGTGAGTGAGTGTGTGTGTGTGAGTGAGTGTGAGTGAGTGTGAGTGAGTGTGAGTGAGTGGTGGTGAGTGTGGTGAGTGAGAGTGTGAGTGAGTGAGTGAGTGTGAGTGTGGTGGTGAGTGTGAGTGAGTGTGTGTGTGTGTGAGTGAGTGTGAGTGAGTGTGAGTGAGTGTGAGTGAGTGTGAGTGAGTGTGAGTGAGTGTGAGTGAGTGTGAGTGAGTGAGTGAGTGAGTGAGTGAGTGAGTGAGTGTGAGTGTGAGTGAGTGTGAGTGAGTGTGAGAGGTGTGTGTGTGTGTGTGTGGGTGTGAGTGAGAGTGAGTGTGAGTGGTGAGTGAGTGTGAGTGAGTGTGAGTGAGTGTGAGTGAGTGTGAGTGAGTGTGTGTGTGTGTGAGTGAGTGTGAGTGAGTGAGTGTGAGTGAGTGTGAGTGAGTGTGAGTGAGTGTGTGTGAGTGTGTGAGTGAGTGTGAGTGAGTGAGTGTGAGTGAGTGTGAGTGTGAGTGTGAGTGAGTGAGTGTGAGTGTGAGTGAGTGTGTGTGAGTGAGTGAGTGTGAGTGAGTGTGAGTGAGTGTGTGTGTGAGTGTGTGAGTGTGAGTGTGAGTGAGTGAGTGAGTGTGAGTGAGTGTGAGTGAGTGTGTGTGAGTGTGAGTGAGTGTGTGTGTGTGGTGGTGAGTGAGTGAGTGGTGAGTGGTGAGTGAGTGAGTGGTGGTGAGTGGGTGAGTGTGAGTGTGAGTGTGAGTGTGAGTGTGAGTGTGAGTGAGTGTGAGTGGTGTGAGTGTGAGTGTGAGTGTGAGTGTGAGTGGTGGGTGAGTGAGTGGTGGTGAGTGAGTGAGAGAGTGAGAGAGTGAGAGAGTGAGAGTGAGTGAGTGTGAGTGAGTGTGAGTGAGTGTGAGTGAGTGTGAGAGAGTGTGTGTGTGGTGTGTGAGTGTGCCAGAGCAGGAGGTTTAGTCAAGAACACAACTCAAGAACAAGCAGTGTAAACACAAAACTGTTAATACCTGTTTTAAAAGCACTGTTCTGTCGCAGGACACGACAGATACATGCCACAGTTTCTCCAGAGCTTTCTGAAACTCAATGTAAGCTTTAGTGTATACAGCTGTTTAGGGCCAAACGTGAATGCTGGGAACCAGTCTGTTTCCAGATTCTCAAAATGTTTGTACACAGATCCCAGTTTCAGATTTCAGCTCCTTGTCACAACGTATATGTGTAAATGTATGATTGTGTGAGAATGTGAGTGTACTTGGTGATGGTCGGAGAGTCTTTAGGCGCGGAATGGCTGCCACGTCTCTGTCAGTCTGCCCCAGGGCAGCTGTGGCTACAGATGTAGCTTACTACCACCAGTGTGTGACTGTGGAGTGAATGAATAATTGATATGTAAAGTGTCTTTGCGTCCCTGGAAAAGCGCTATATAGAATTGATGTAATATTAATAATAATAAAATAACTTTTCAAAGAAATAAAAATCCTTTGTAAATGACTCTCGTACTCAGACACTGATAATGCCTCGAGAGATCCACAGTTTTTAGTTGGATTTGAACAGGTTTTAGTTGGATTTGAACAGGTTGTAGATGGGTTTGAACAGGTTTTAGTTGGATTTAAACAGGTTTTAGTTGGATTTGAACAGGTTTTAGTTGGATTTGAACAGGTTTTAGATGTCTGTTGAACACAGCCGTCTCTGGAGGGTCACATGTGACTTTAGAGTCCACAGGTGGAACTTAGTTTGAGTAAATGTAAATGTACAGTGCTGTCAGGCTGAGAGAGGTTCTACAGTTCATTAGAAACAGTATAAATGTTTAAAATAGTGCATAATAAAGTACTTAAAAGTACTTCTAAACTATTAATGTGTAAAAGTAAGAACATTTCCTAAAAGAAGCTCAAGATAAATCTGAAATGGTTGATTTTGTTTCTGTATTCGAGTTACAGAACAGTGCGAGTGTCACAGGAGACACATCATTAAACTCGGCTCTAATGTTCTCGGACGTTTCTCCAGGACTGGTCAGAGCAGGTTGGTCGAGACTCTGAAGTCCGGCCTGTGTGTGGTCAGTCCCAGATGGCGGCCGGTGGCTCCACAGTGACTCTGCGGGGGATCGTTTAGAGCCGACCTTCTGTCAGCTCTGTTTATGTGCAGCAGGAAAAACACCGAGCGTTTACAGCCAGGCCCTGAATCCCACGGCTCAGGTCGACTGCCAGACTCTGCTGTCGCTTAACCGACTCACAAACAGAGCCCGTTTCTCAATGACATCGCAATACTTTTTATACAACCACAAAACAAACCAATGCTAGCTAGTGTTTGGTTACATTCTGACATGGGCCACACACGTAAACATGTTTTAGGTGGATTTGAACAGGTTTTAGTTGGATTTGAACAGGTTTTAGATGAATTTAAACAGGTTTTAGTTGGATTCGAACAGGTTTGAGGTGGATTTGAACAGGTCTTAGATGGATTTGAACAAGTTTTAGTTGGATTTGAACAGTTTTTAGTTAAATTTGAACAGGTTTTAGATAGATTTGAACAGGTTTTAGGTGGATTTGAACAGGTTTTAGTTGGATTTGAACAGGTTTTAGGTGGATTTGAACAGGTTTTAGTTGGATTTGAACAGGTTTTAGTTGGATTTGAACAGGTTTTATGTGGATTTGAACAGAAGCTGAGGGCCACACAAACTCTCCCTTGTGCCGGGATTGGCCCGGGGGCCGTGGTTTGGACGTGCCTGCTCTTTTTAAAGTTCAATAATATGCAGTTATGTTTCTGATCGGTCTTAGTTTAGAAATGATTCTTTTTCGATAGAGACTGAATTAAAGATTTCTTCTAAAACTAATAAAATGTCTCTTTTCTTTCCGGTTCATCTTTACTGTGACGCCCATTACTCCTCCTCTCCTCCTCTCCTCCTCTCCTCCTCTCCTCCTCTCCTCCGCGTCTCCTTCCCTTTAACCTCCAAAGGTAAGAAAACACTCTGGATCTCTTGGCGTTTTGGTGAATTGTGGTAAAATGTTGGCGTTTTGTCTGAAGTTGAGACTTTAATCCTGGCCTTGTTCAGATTTGATCTTGTGTTTCATGTTTGTAGAGAGTTGCTGTAACGGTTTCTGCTGCTGTGTTTTAAAGATGGCTGTATTTCGAAGGATATTAGATGAATGGAAATGGGATGTATTCTGTATTTCTTCTGTTGGTCTTACAGCTTTAGATACAAAACTAGACTGGACTTAATCAAGAGTAGAAGGATAAACTGAAACAGAGCTCAAACTTTGGCCTGGTTTCCATCTGGTTTAGACCTGAATTAGTCCCAGTTTTTTCAGAATCGTCTTTTCGACTGTGATGTAGTTTCTGTGTCACATTGAATTCTTTTAAATGTCTTCTGGAGAATTGATTCTATTTTAGTGACCATAAATGTGCTTTTATTCATTTTTATTCCTCTTAGTCGCCTTTTTCCCGCTCCTGTCTCTCTTTGGCAGGACCTGAATAGATCTGTTTAAAACCTCCCCGACCTTGGCCCGTCTGATTCCTCTGCTGCAGGAGCCGTCTT
The DNA here is from genome assembly GCA_024416835.2 of Perccottus glenii. Classification (NCBI taxonomy): domain Eukaryota; kingdom Metazoa; phylum Chordata; class Actinopteri; order Gobiiformes; family Odontobutidae; genus Perccottus; species Perccottus glenii. Next base: position 24,539,409 of record CM044566.2, read on the forward strand.
TCTGTCAGCGCCTCCCGGACCTCATCATTTTAGTCCTGGCCCGGGTCTCGGCTCTTTTTCTTTTACCTTTCAGCGACAGAGTGGATTAAAATGAACGAGGGCCAGGGACTCAGCCTCTTCTTTTCAAAACATACAGGGTCCATCTGCAGCAAAAGGAGAGTTAACTGTTGTCTGCTGAGGCACATTCATGCTGTGTTCACTAAAATACATGAATAATCTGTAAAAATGTCACAGCTCATACGTCGACTCTTTGTGTTGGAGTTTTGTTTGAAGCTGTTACCTTTAACGTATATCGAGGTGGAGTGTTTGCATCACACGCCGGGCTTTCCCACGGTTTTCAAAAGCTCACAGAAGCCGATCCAGGTCTGTACTTTCAGACAGAGTTAGACCTGAGTTTCATCATTCACCACACTTTCCACCAACTTCAGACAAAGACTTCCTCTAGACCTGCAGCTTTCGATACCTGCTGTTTGAATGAAGTCTGCAATCAGTGTCTTTTGTAAAGTTAGAGTCATTCCAAAATCTATTATTAACTCAAAGTACTCAGTGTAAGTACTCAGTGTAAGTACTCAGTGTAAGTACTCAGTGTAAGTACTCAGTGTAAGTACGCAGTGTAAGTACTCAGTATAAGTACTCAGTGTAAGTACTCAGTGTAAGTACTCAGTGTAAGTACTCAGTGTAAGTACTCAGTGTAAGTACTTAGTGTATGTACTCAGTGTATGTACTCAGTGTATGTACTCAGTGTAAGTACTTAGTGTATGTACTCAGTGTAAATTTGTTTTCTGGAACCCTTGGAAGTACTCTGTAACCTTTCTGTTTGCTTCTGTGAGTTCTCCACAGACCTGTCTTTATTTGTCCCCTCATGAGTCTCTGTACAAGCCCCACACACGAAGAGTCTCTTTGCAGACCTTTATCAAAAGAAGCCAGAAAAGTACAACTAAAACTGCAGCTGTCTTGTATTTAACAGTTTCTAATGTTGTTTTTGTATTAATATTGTGATAATTAAAGCTGAGTTTGAGCCCAAGAGAAAAGACTCTCATTAGTCACAGTTGGCTTCATTAACACAGATTTGCATTTTATTGTTTTCCCATTTTCTCGACAAACAAACCTTGTCCAAAGCTGCAGTAATTCTAAAGTAGAACAATGAAAGCTGATCATATGCTCAGTGATGTTTCTAAACTGCAGGTGTTTATTTGCTCTGAGGCTGTTTCAGATCGATGTCTTTATGGATTTTAAAGGTCAGATTGTTTGATGTCTCTGTTTAGATCCAGATGTTTACTTCAGAGCCCTCAGACATCGATCTGTTTGTGTGTGTACAGTGGGTATGTTCCAGAGCAACCGGCTGTAATTACTGGATTCATCGAAGTCTGGCTTTAACTTTTACTCTTTATTCTGTAACGAGAAGAAACAATCATGACCTGGATCATTTATTAACATTAGCATCACGTTAAAGCTCTTTTTCAGGTTTTTTAAGTAAATGTGTCTTTGAGGATTTGTTCACAATATTCAGCCATAATTTTAAAAAAAGAAAGTGATGTAGAAAACTAAAAACAAACCAAAAATCTCAATTATTAATAAATATAGTCTACATTAGTTTTTTGTCCTGAATGGATGTATTGAATGGATTTGCTGTGACTTGTTTCAGACGTATCCGTTTTGCTCTTCGTTTATCTTGTTCTGTGGTACTTTTTGAACAGTCTTGGTCGTGTAGTGTCTGAGAGCTCAGAGCTCAGGTCGGAAGAGTCTAAAGTCCAGGAGCAGGTTTGTTTTTCAGCTGAATTTATAAAAAGAGTCTTTTCTCGTGGTAGTTTTGTGTGTTTTTAGTGAAGGACTGTGTAAGGCTCGTACTTGACCTTTATTCTTTGAGTGTTGTTATCAGACGTGGGGCTTTTAGCATTAGCATTAGCATTAGCCTTGGTTGTGTAGTGTGAGGTCCAGACTCTGAACTGCTCTTGTAATAAAACTAGATTGCATCAAGTTTTCTTTTAAACACAGATTTAGATTTGACCATTTTAATCCAAACCTGCAGGGGGCGCTGTCCTTATCAGAGCCACAGCCGTTAGTCTCTTACATTTCCAGAACGTTTAAACCGAGCTGGAACTCAGAAAAGCTCAGGAGAGGTTTGAGACAGAAGTTTGAGTCTGTGTTCAGTCTGAGACTTTCAAACACATTGAGTCAGGTTTACTAAACCCAGGCTCAGAGAGGAACCAACGCCATGTCACTGGGTTCAGTTTGTTTTCAAATGTATTTCATTTCCTTTCTATTTCGTAAGCCCCATCTTTTGTCACATCAGCTCATCCTTGTTAATTTATTTTAAAATTGTGCTCATGTTTCTAATTAAACAGACATTTGCTTTCTGTATTGTTTTATTTTACTTTATGACGGCATTATCGGTTTGTTTATTTAGTTTATTTGTGCTGGGACCATAGACAGGAGCATCAAAAATAATCTGCTTTGTATCAGGACGAGCTTTCGTCTGCAGTCCGTCAGACAACTTACAAAAAAATAAAGAACAATAAAAACAATCTCGAACAATAAAAACAATCTAGAACAATAAAAACAATCTAGAACAATAAAAACAATCTCGAACAATAAAAACAATCTCGAACAATAAAAACAATCTCGAACAATAAAAACAATCTAGAACAATAAAAACAATCTAGAACAATAAAAACAATCTAGAACAAACAATCTATGGTAAATGGTAAATGGCATTTATACAGCGCATTTTTGCACCCTTCCCAGGCACCCAAAGCACTTTACATCGTGCTTCCACCCACCACATTCACACACATTCACACACATTCACACACATTCACACCTGGACAGACAGAGATGGGGGGGGCCACCACCAAACACACCTCTACAGTCACACACATTCATACACCAGTGCTACGATGGGTTAAGTGTCTTGCCCAAGGACACAACAACAGTATGAACAGGGCAGAGCTGGAATCGAACCGCCAACCTTCCAGTTATAGGACGACTGCTCTACCACTGAGCCACTCCGTCCCTCAAAGGAGAACTCAATCTGGAACAAAAGAAACATTCTAGAACAATAAAAACACTACAGTCAATACAGATGGACGTCATAATAAACACATTCCAGAGTAAAAATACAATAATGACATTGTACCCCCCCCCGTCCATTCCACTAAGTGCCCTGTGGAATAAACTATAGATTACATATTCATGCCGAGGGGCGTACGTTTGGTCCAAAGTCTTTTGACATATTCCATGTTTGTGTAGGTTCTTAGATAAAGAACAATGAGGGCTCGGTGTCAGAAATACATCCAACAAACTCAGGAACTCCACAGAACATGACACTAGTGTTGATCTGAGTGTTCACAGATCCCTGTTTTAAAACTTTGTCGATGTTAAAGGGCAGTGAATAAATCAATGCAGAGTGTTTCCTCGACCGACGCTGGAGAAACACTATCTCTGAACCATTTCCAGGTGAATGTTGTGTTTTATTCAGCCTCATTAGAGTCGATCCCTCTTTTAATCCTGCTCTTTAAAGCCCCTGGTCTCCAGAGAGCAGAGGTCCAGACTCTGTGCTTTTACACTGGTCTTAAAGACTTTTACATTCACACAACACAGCGACAAAACGCCCCCAAAAGACTGTTACTTGTCCCAATAAAAGACCGAGGAGTAAACGGCGAGAGGAGCAGTGAAAGTCTGAGTTTAAAGGAGGTCAAGCCACACAGTTCCTATAATCAGTCTCAAGGATGTGTTTCACTTTCACAAATAATCAGCCAGAGTTTATGAAAACACATTTATGGGCCGCGAAGTTGATTAAAAAATAATGAAATTAAGATGAGGAAGATAAGATGGAGGCTTTATTCATAGCACATCAGGGAAATTCAGATTACAACAGCAAATTAAAATGAGAATTGATGAACAAAAAGTGATAAAAGTAACCCAGAGACATGAGCAACAAAAGCAACCACCGTCAGTCTTTTCCAGTTCACGATTTAGACCAAGACTGACACAGTCGACGCTCACACAGACCAACCAGAACCTTGTTGTTCTGCTGGAGCTTAGACCCAATAACAGCAAAAGAAACACAGAACAAACATTATAAATAAATACATTTTGGTTTGATTGGTTTTAGCTTTAACTTATCTACTTTTGAGCAGAACCCAGAAGGCTCAGGTCACAGGAACTTTAATGTGGCTCTGTTTTATATTTTATAAAATGTTCTGCTCTGTGTTAGTTTGTAGTGTGTTCCGATGACGTAGACCTCAGAACGTTAAAGTCACGCGTTGATCAAGTTAACACTGTTTTAGATCGAGAGTGTCTGGTCTAGATTTGACCCTGGTTTCAAACTGCTTTTTTGTCCCAAACTGTTGATTTACAAATTAAGCTCTGCCTATGGGTCTGACTTTAAATGTCCTGAAATGAATCAGTGTTAGTGCAAATGGCTGGCTGTTTAAACACTTAATTTTACTCAGTGTCCACCTCACTGATGCCTTTATGAACATAAAACTAAAGACTTGAATCTGCTGTTCCTCACTAGAGCTCCATGTAGATAAACCATATTCAGTCTTTTCTCGTCCAAATGTTGTGACATTAAAGAGCGTCAGAATGAATGGCCTTTAATACTGACTCAGCTCAGATAGTTAACGAGAAGTGCTGCTGTTGTGTTTAATTGTGATGACATTAATGTGAGCTCCCTGTTATTACTGCGCCTCTTATTAAACCATTCATCTGTTTGGACGAACTCTTCATCCCGAGTGTTTTATGGCTCTGCTGCTGGTTTACTGCAGACCTCATCTGTTTATTGTGTTCATTATGCTTCTCATGAATTATTCGTTTACCACAACTTTGGGCAAAGTTATGGATCTGTCAGTCGTATGTAGTTTTTTTTATGTTATAGGTTCAACAAATAAAACGATTAAAAACTCCCTTGTTCCAAACAAAGACAGTCCTCTAGGTTCTAATATAATCCACAAATACAGTTAAAACCTGTTCAAATCCATCTAAAACCTGTTCAAATCCAACTAAAACCTGTTCAAATTCATCTAAAACCTGTTCAAATCCAACTAAAACCTGTTCAAATCCAACTAAAACCTGTTCAAATCCATCTAAAACCTGTTCAAATCCATCTAAAACCTGTTCAGATCCATCTAAAACCTGTTCAAATCCAAGTAAAACCCGTTCAAATCCATCTAAAACCTGTTCAAATCCAACTAAAACCTATTCAGATCCATCTAAAACCTGTTCAAATCCAAGTAAAACCCGTTCAAATCCAAGTAAAACCTCTTCAAATCCAACTAAAACCTGTTCAAATCCATCTAAAACCTGTTCAAATCCATCTAAAACCTGTTCAAATCCAAGTAAAACCCGTTCAAATCCATCTAAAACCTGTTCAAATCCAACTAAAACCTGTTCAGATCCATCTAAAACCTGTTCAGATCCATCTAAAACCTGTTCAAATCCAACTAAAACCTGTTCAGATCCATCTAGAACCTGTTCAAATCCATCTAAAACCTGTTCAAATCCAAGTAAAACCCGTTCAAATCCATCTAAAACCCGTTCAAATCCAACTAAAACCTGTTCAGATCCATCTAAAACCTGTTCAAATCCAAGTAAAACCTCTTCAAATCCATCTAAAACCTGTTTAAATTCAGCTAAAACCTGAACCCTTTGGATAAAGATGTTAAATTTGAAAATTGAAAGTCTAATTGGACCATAAGGAACACCACCAACACTGACAGATGTGTCATGAGCAGTTAATATCGGCCTACAACAAGCTCTTTTACGTACATACATTTTTTGTTTTGGATCTTAACCTTTGACTGAACTAAAGTTTGTATTTGAGTAAAGGACAAATGCAGAGACTGATGAGTTCCGTAAACCCCACTTAGACCTGGAGAAACATGCAGACGAGCTGTAGGAGCTGAGGTTGAATGATTGCTGCAGTAATTGAGGTTGAAAACCATTGCACGACCAGAAACCCCTCGTCTGTTCAGAGCCACAGATAAAGCACATGTCCGTCAGCGTCGGAGCCGTGTGGAAATGTAAATGTAGAGCAGCGTCAGAAGGGAACCTGCTGAGAGTCATTACCGGTCCAAACATGCAGAAGCTCAGGCTCGTCTCTGGAAACGGGCCATTGATCCGACCTGCAGCGACGTCACAGCCACTACTTTTTAAACAGCTCTGTTTAAATATTATCATTGTTTTTTTAATTAACTCAAACACACGGCCCCGGGGCCGAATGTGGCCCTCCAATACATTTGGCCAGTGACATTTTTAACTCTAGGCACTAGGTTTTAATTGGTTTTGAACAGGTTTTAGATGGATTTGAATCCAATTTATTATTCACATGAAATATTATGGTCTTTTGGTGAAGCCAGTTTTTTCCTACAAAATTAAATAAAACCTGTTCAAATCCATTTAAAACCTGTTTAAATCCAACGTAAAACTGTTCAAATTCATCTAAAACCTGTCCAAATCCATCTAAAACCTGTTCAAATCCATCTAAAACCTGTTCATATCCAACTAAACCCTGGTTAAGTTAGTTGTGTTTGACAGAGCTCAGTGTGAAACAGAACTTCAACATTAAATCTGCCGCTACACTTCAGTCTCTGATTAAGTTTCAGGTAAATGTGGTGAGGTACAGTTAGTTGCCTCTGAGTTTATTTCTGCTTTTCTTAAAGACGTTGGAGCCACTGTCTCTGGTTGGAGAGCTGGATTTTGACTGGATTATTGTGAATTCTTTGCCTGTATCCACTATTTTCCAGAAGCCTGCCTCTGTCCTCGGCTCAGTTACTTCCTCATCCATCACTTTTCCTTCCACTCGTCTCGTGCTGTTTCATCTCCCGCTCTCCCTCCATCACTGTCCATCTCTGTTCCTTGTCTCGATCTCAGCTCCATGTCGGCTCTTCATTATGCCGCCTCGCTGCTCATATTTATTTCATGGCTGGAGGCTCGGGACGCGCCCGCTGCCGAATGAAAGGGTGAATTTCCACATGCATTATGCTCACGTCGAGCGCCGCGGGGCCTTCCTTCGACACCCCCTCCCGGTTTCGAGGGACGAGGCGAGTGGTGGAAACATGGGGAAGACAGGGAAGAGGGGAGGAATCCGAGCAGAGGGAGATGTAACGGGTGAAGCGTCTGTGGCACTGACAGACTCTCGGAGAGTTAGACAGGGCTCAGACGAACAGGAGGAGGGAATAGAACACGCTTTCCACTGGATTCAAACTGTTTTAAGGAGATTTCTTTGCACAAGAACTGGATCTTGAACAGCTTCTAGTGTGTTGCTGTAGGAGGCATTATGTCAGACTGAAGTCGTGTCTAAAGTTGGGTTCATAGGGCTTTGTCACAGCTCATTGTTGCAGTTTGAGGACGTTCAATGGAAATGCAAGTTCAAAGTGACTGAGCCATGATACTTTTAACAACAACAGAGACCAACCGGCCTGAGCTTTACTAAAGACAATCCAGAACATTAACTCAGACTAAAGTCTAAAGATGTGGATTTGAACAGGTTTTAGTTTGATTTATACATTTGTTATTGTCAGAAATAGTACCACATCAATGAATGAACTATACTTTAGAAAGAAATCCTTGGATTGGTGAAAAATATCCTAAACACAAAATGAGTCTAAAACAAAATGAAAGGAAGTGGCTCATGAAACATTAAATCTTTGGAAAAATAATAAAAATAAGTCCCTGAAAAACAGTTTGGTAAACATCCAGTTGTTGTAAAAAAAAAGATAAGACTTTGAGCTCAAGAACGAGTCAAGAGCAGAATGAGTTTTAATTTCTTTCTTCTCTAAAGCTCAGGGAACGTAACGATACATCTTTAAACTCTTGTTCTGAGGAAGTCCTTTGGACTAACTGGACTTTTTCTACAACTCCTTTTCAAAACACAATTCCCAGAAAACCAAACTACGATAACGCCAAAACTCTTGCTTTTCTTTTGTTCATTTCTTTGGAGCCATTCCTTCACAGTTCACTTTTTTTCCGGTGGTTTTCTTCTTTTCCTCGTCTCCTTTCAATTCTTTAGTTTGACTTTTTGTCAAGTTCTGGAAACATTTGACATTTTTGTTCCAATCCTTCATCTGTATTCTGTATTTTCCATAAACCATCGTCTGTCTTTGTTTCAGCTTAAAGAGTTTTCTGATTAAACTCGACTGTATTATGTTTCATTTAAATTGTGTTCTAATGAAACACAGTTAGCAGATTACATTATGTACTTTAGAAGGAATTAAACTCTAGTCTAATTGAGTTCTCGTTCAAATGTGATACAACAGTTCAACAGCAGCTCATTACTGCGCTTTGTTCGTGCAGATCTTTATTAACGTTTTCTAATTGGAAAAAACCGAGAGCCATTAACTCCACAGAGACCGGTATCCTCCATAAATCGACTCCAGGCGAAAGCAGCCGCGTTAACACCGTTCGATCACGTTAGGCTCATTATACATGTGTCAGGGCTCATCTTCATCAACACAGTCTGCAGCTGCTTCTGAGACAAACATTTTAAACATTATTTCCTCCAACACACGTGTCCAGAGTCCGGTCCAAGGGCCAATCAGGGCACAAGGACAGAGTTTATGTGGCCCTCAGCTTCAGAAGCTCTTCATACAAACCCTAATCCTGTTCAAATCCAACTAAAACCTGTTCAAATCCATCTAAAACCTGTTCAAATCCATCTAAAACCTTTTCAAATCCATCTAAAACCTGTTCAAATCCAACTAAAACCTGTTCAAATCCAACTAAAACCTGTTCAAATCCAACTAAAACCTGTTCAAATCCAACTCAAACCTTTTCAAATCCATCTTGTGAAGAATAAAATCAGAGAAGACCATTGGTCTTTGGAAATGTTCTTCTCGTCAGATGTGGTACTCTTTATAAGTTTGACAGACTCCGACTAACACTAAGTGACTAAAGGAGGCCAGAGTTAATGCATACCTTTAGATCATGAGAGCCTCCTGCTGAACTCCTGACCAAATATATTTTATACTTTCTCCTCAAAAAGTTCTTCAGTTTTAGTCTAACTCTGTTGGACTTTGTAAAAAGTCTTTTTACAAAGTTTGGTCTTGTCACTAAAGTCTGAGTGAACTCCAAATGTCTCCATTAAGCAGCAGCTGCAGCTCATTCTTTATTCATTTTATCTCTGCTCTTTCCCAAATCTGCGCTGGTCTGTTGACGTTACCACGACCTCACAGAGGCCAGAGTGAAGTCAGGCTATGTTTGGATTCAGGAAAGTATTAGTTATTCAAATCCTTCTAAGTGCTTAATATTCAACATTACTGTAGAAAACACTACAAAGACTTTTTCTGTCTGAGATAAGAGCCTCACTGTCTGTGTTTGTGAGTAAACTCCCACATCAGATATTCTCTTAAAAATGGAGCTGTGCCATCTTTTAGCCCCATCTACAGATTCCTAAAGCTAAACAGAATAAAATGCAATGCCTTAATCTTTTCTAAGTTAGTCTGTCTCCAGAGCAACATTTTATTTTTGCACAGTTCAATTGAAAGCCACATATCTGTCTCTTTAGTCTCATTTGTCTGTGTTTGTGCCGCTGTTGTTAAGTGTCAGCAGATCCGTCACCGAGCCTCATTTTTAAACAAAACGCTGCTGTGTTTTCACCTGAAGCTGTCACTTTTCTCGAGTGATGCGTCGCTGTTCAAACTCGTGTCTCTGTCCAAGTCTTCATTTCGGTCTCGAGTCTCGGGCCGAGCTGACAGACGGCGACGCTCTCTAATGACTGCAGCTGTCAAAGAGAAACGACGACGACAGAGGAGCACAGTGTGAGAGTGTCTTTAAGAGAAGATACAAGAACAGGAACAAGGTCTGAAACTCACAAAAGGACCTCAAATAATGAACAGCTTTACTTTACTTTGATTATATTTTCATGATGGACTTGTTCTGAGTCTTAATGCTTCAGAGACACAAACATTAATTACACCATCAACCTGTTTTAGAACAGGTCCAGACTTAGACCAGGTCCAGACTTAGACCAGGTCCAGACTTAGACCAGGTCCAGTCTTAGACCAGGTCCAGTCTTAGACCAGGTCCAGTCTTAGACCAGGTCCAGACTCATGGAGGTCAGTGTTTGAAGGAGACAGAGTTAGTCCAGACTTAGACCAGGTCGACTCTGTTCCAGTGTTCTTTCAGACTCTGTGGATGGTCCAGTGTTCTCAGTGTTCTTTCAAACTCTGTGGATAGTCCAGTGTTCTTTCAGACTCTGTGGATGGTCCAGTGTTCTTTCAGACTCTGTGGATGGTTCTCTGTCTCGTCTCTGATTGGTTCCTAGGTTTTCCTACTGGCGTCTGGCTCTTGAGTTTTACTTTTTAAGTGCTTAAACTTTTGAAGCCAGTGTCTGTAAAACCTGGTGGAAAACGTTCTGCCTCTAACTCCTCAAGTCTTTCTTTAAAAGTCTCTCCTCAGAGGCTCAGACCTGGGAGCTTTTATTTATATTTTTAAACATTCGAAAGAGGTTTTTATCTGAAACTGCTCTTCAGAGAAGTCTTCTTTGGGACGATCTTGTGGAAATATAAGAAGCTCCAGGACGAGGGACGAGGCAGCTGAGATTGGAGTCGAAGAGAAAGCGATGAAGCTGTTTTGGGACGAGGTGAAAGAAAGTGTAAAGTTTTATTTTGTGAGGTTTATGAGCTGATGTGTTACATCCAAACTTTATAAACTTTATAAACCACTCACTTTTTCCGTCGCTGCTCAGACTTTTGAACTTCATATTTTAGGAACAGTTCCACTTCTTTTTAAGTTTTAAAGTTGGAAAAGGCCCACTTCTGAAACACCGAAGTTTAACTGAACAGACCTGTCATGTCCCAAACTAGTCTGTTTCATAGATTGTAAAACAACATGGATGTAATCCGCCCATTGGTCCATATTCACCGATATTGTCGTAACGAAAGGGCAATAAAATGGCAGTTACATCCAGGCTTTTCGGCTTTTGCTCCACAGTAAAACAATAGTTTTTATATAGCATAAACAGATTTATTAATCAAACCCCAGAGTTGTCACGTAGTAAACTTAGCTCTAGAGGAGCCATCTTTTGTACCAGGCTGTAAACATGAGTTTTACTCTTGTAAAGTCGCCATTGGGTTTCTCCTTATATTTCCGCTTTTGGAGCCTGCCCTCTGATGGACGGAGGTATATCGCTGTATTTCGCTGTAAAATCACCGTATGGCGGCGCCCTTACACAACGACCATTTAAGAGGTTACATGGGAGAGGCTTGGTCTGTTTATGTAATGTATTTAATTTCTTGTGTCTTATTGTGAAGTGTCTTACCTCTGTCTGTTTGTGAGATTGACTTCCTGCCCTTGTGTCTTTCCCTCCGTTGTGATTACCTGCTCTGCCCTAATGTGTTCCACCTGTGCCTCATTGTGTTCCCTATAAGTTCTGTGTGTTTTCCTCTGTACTGGACTGAATTGTCGCCTCTGAATTGTAGACTCAGATGATGTCAGAACGCTTATGCCTGATTCCTCATGTCTGAACCGTCATGTCTGAACCTTCATGTCTGAACCGTCATGTCTGAACCTTCATGTCTGAACCCTCATGTCTGAACCTTCATGTCTGAACCGTCATGTCTGAACCTTCATGTTTGAACCGTCATGTCTGAACCGTCATGTCTGAACCTTCATGTCTGAACCCTCATGTCTGAACCGTCATGTCTGAACCGTCATGTCTGAACCTTCATGTCTGAACCCTCATGTCTGAACCGTCATGTCTGAACCTTCATGTCTGAACCGTCATGTCTGAACCTTTATGTCTAAACCTTCATGTCTGAACCGTCATGTCTGAACCTTCATGTCTGAACCGTCATGTCTGAACCTTCATGTCTGAACCGTCATGTCTGAACCTTCATGTCTGAACCTTCATGTCTGAACCTTTATGTCTAAACCTTCATGACTGAACCTTCATGTCTGAACCTTCATGTCTGAACCGTCATGTCTGAACCTTCATGACTGAACCCTCATGTCTGAACCGTCATGTCTGAACCTTTATGTCTGAACCGTCATGTCTGAACCTTCATGTCTGAACCTTTATGTCTAAACCTTCATGTCTGAACCTTCATGTCTGAACCGTCATGTCTGAACCTTCATGACTGAACCCTCATGTCTGAACCGTCATGTCTGAACCCTCATGTCTGAACCGTCATGTCTGAACCTTTATGTCTAAACCTTCATGTCTGAACCCTCATGTCTGAACCGTCATGTCTGAACCGTCATGTCTGAACCTTCATGTCTGAACCTTCATGTCTGAACCGTCATGTCTGAACCGTCATGTCTGAACCTTCATGTCTGAACCGTCATGTCTGAACCGTCATGTCTGAACCATCATGTCTAAACCTTCATGTCTGAACCATCATGTCTAAACCTTCATGTCTGAACAGTCATGTCTGAACCATCATGTCTAAACCTTCATGTCTGAACCGTCATGTCTGAACCTTCATGTCTGAACCGTCATGTCTGAACATTCATGTCTGAACCGTCATGTCTGAACCGTCATGTCTGAACCTTCATGTCTGAACAGTCATGTCTGAACCTTCATGTCTGAACCTTCATGTCTGAACCTTCATGTCTGAACCTTCATGTCTGAACCGTCATGTCTGAACCTTCATGTCTGAACAGTCATGTCTGAACCTTCATGTCTGAACCTTCATGTCTGAACCGTCATGTCTGAACCGTCATGTCTGAACCTTCATGTCTGAACAGTCATGTCTGAACCGTCATGTCTGAACCGTCATGTCTGAACCGTCATGTCTGAACCTTCATGTCTGAACCGTCATGTCTGAACCGTCATGTCTGAACAGTCATGTCTGAACCGTCATGTCTGAACCGTCATGTCTGAACCCTCATGTCTGAACCGTCATGTCTGAACCTTCATGTCTGAACCTTCATGTCTGAACCTTCATGTCTGAACCGTCATGTCTGAACCCTCATGTCTGAACCCTCATGTCTGAACCCTCATGTCTGAACCTTCATGTCTGAACATTCATGTCTGAACCGTCATGTCTGAACCGTCATGTCTGAACCTTCATGTCTGAACAGTCATGTCTGAACCTTCATGTCTGAACCTTCATGTCTGAACCGTCATGTCTGAACCGTCATGTCTGAACCGTCATGTCTGAACAGTCATGTCTGAACCGTCATGTCTGAACCGTCATGTCTGAACCGTCATGTCTGAACCGTCATGTCTGAACCGTCATGTCTGAACAGTCATGTCTGAACCGTCATGTCTGAACCCTCATGTCTGAACCGTCATGTCTGAACCGTCATGTCTGAACCGTCATGTCTGAACCGTCATGTCTGAACCGTCATGTCTGAACCCTCATGTCTGAACCGTCATGTCTGAACCTTCATGTCTGAACCGTCATGTCTGAACCCTCATGTCTGAACCCTCATGTCTGAACCGTCATGTCTGAACCTTTATGTCTGAACCGTCATGTCTGAACCGTCATGTCTGAACCCTCATGTCTGAACCCTCATGTCTGAACCGTCATGTCTGAACCGTCATGTCTGAACCGTCATGTCTGAACCCTCATGTCTGAACCCTCATGTCTGAACCGTCATGTCTGAACCGTCATGTCTGAACCCTCATGTCTGAACCCTCATGTCTGAACCGTCATGTCTGAACCTTCATGTCTGAACCTTCATGTCTGAACAGTCATGTCTGAACCTCATGTCTGAACATTCATGTCTGAACCGTCATGTCTGAACCTTCATGTCTGAACAGTCATGTCTGAACCTTCATGTCTGAACCTTCATGTCTGAACCGTCATGTCTGAACCGTCATGTCTGAACCTTCATGTCTGAACCGTCATGTCTGAACCGTCATGTCTGAACAGTCATGTCTGAACCGTCATGTCTGAACCGTCATGTCTGAACCCTCATGTCTGAACCCTCATGTCTGAACCGTCATGTCTGAACCTTCATGTCTGAACCTTCATGTCTGAACCCTCATGTCTGAACCCTCATGTCTGAACCCTCATGTCTGAACCCTCATGTCTGAACCTTCATGTCTGAACCGTCATGTCTGAACCTTCATGTCTGAACCTTCATGTCTGAACCGTCATGTCTGAACCTTCATGTTTTGAAAGCTACCTTTATATTGTAGCCATAAGTTTATAGTGGCATTTCTGGTGTTTTTGAATCCAGAGTTTTTGTGTTTTGACCTTAGCCTTGTTTTTGACTACGCATTCTGGATTTTGCACTTCTGCCTTTTGTTAATAAACCCTTCTGAATCCTCTACCTTCGTGGGGTCTGCATTGAGAGTCCTTCTGCCTGTTCCAATGTTAAACTCATAGAAGCATCAGTGGATTGAGATTTTATGAGACGTTATGAAGAGGTTTGACAGTTTTGAAGCAAAAGACTGTGTTTAATTTATAAACAGGACTAAAGCCAGAACCTACACTGAACTAAACACAGGCCGACTCCATCAGGACCAGGTCTAAACCAGGTCTAAACTGGGACTAAACTGGGTCTAAACCAGGTCTAAACCGGGTCTAAACCAGGACTAAACCGGGTCTAAACCAGGTCTAAACCTCAATTTTAACAGGTTTTATTTGGATTTGTCCAAGTTTCAGTTTAACTTGAACAGGTTTTATTTGGAACCATTTAAAATCCTGAATTGAAGACAACAAAGGCCAAAAAGTACAAAGAGCCAGCGCTGAAACTAAAACATCCTAAACTTTAAACCGTGGTTTTAATCACATCATTTCCATTTTTCATCAGAAGAAGAGACTCACAGCAGCTTTAACGTCAGAGAAAAGACGACATTATAATTCAAGGACGTTCTCATCCTACAGATCTATATTCAGACTGGTTTTTCTAAATCTCTGAGCACACACCTGTGTTATTTTACAGCTCCTCTTTCCCTGCTTTTTAATCCGAGTTTGGGCCCATTTCCATAATTGGTTTGATGGAGGAACGTGAGGAGCAGAGAAGTGGAAATATGAGCAGAGGTTATGTGTCAGAATTACAGCCGTCACAGAGGCTTTTATCTGAGACGAAGGCTGAAGGGACGAGGGGGGGGGGCTGAGGCAGCTCGGTGTTACAGATGGATGAACAAAACCTGTTAAGTTAGTCATGTTTTTGTGACAAACTTTGGTTTAATAGTGCTTTATTTGTTGACTTTGTATAAAGTCAGTTACAAAAACAGAATCCATTTTCTGGTTTCAGTGGAAATTGATTAGTTTGAGTTAAACTAGAACAGGATTCTTTTTTGAGCATGTGAACAGCTACGGTGGCCCTGCAGGGACATGATGTTGTATAAACACAGATAATGCACTTTGACAATAATAATCAAATGTTTAATGATCAACAATATATTATTTTAAAAGTTGGACAAAGTTTTGTATGTTTTGAACTTGAGTCCTGAACCTGGTTTAGTCCTGGACCTGGTTTAGTCCTGGACCTGGTTTAGTCCTGGACCTGGTTCAGTCCTGGACCTGGTTTAGTCCTGGACCTGGTTTTTGTCCTGGGTTTGTATCGGGGTTTGTTTCATGTGTGATTCAAAAGTGGAACAGATGTACTTTTTAGTTTTGAATGAACCCTGGTTTAATCTTAGTTAAGTTTATTCTGAGTTATTTGTAGTTGTAGTAAGTCTTGCTTTAAACCTTGGGTTTAGGTTTTGTGTTGGTGCTGTGCTCCTCATGTCGAGTCTTGATCTTGTCGGAGTTTAACTCGACTTAAGTTGATGTCAGTCTTTGGTTTTGACCTTAGTCTTGTTTTAATGCCATTTAAAGTCGTGTTTCTGAGTTTAGTTGTGGTCACATCCTTGGTTTAGTCGTGGTTTAGTCGTGGTTTTGTCTTGGACTTTATCTCTGTTTAATCCTTATGTACTTTTTGCTAATATTCCCATTAAATCTAAAATATTGGTTTAATCTTGGACTCTTCCATTGGTTTAAATTGTGTTTCCATGACGACGCGGTCCACAGATCTTTTAGAATGAGCCCCATTCCTTTGCTCTGCAGCCGTTCTCTTTTCCCTCAGAGAAAGCACAGACTCTTCAGACTCAGTCCTGCAGCTGACCTCGGTTTGGGTTTCCTCCTGTAAACGGTTTGTTGATGCTCGCTCCGCCGTGCGCTGCGTTTAGGGCCACTCTCCTTGACTCGTTCATGCATAAATCTGCACAAACACTCGCTCGGTCAGAGACACCCACCTGTGAGCTTTAGCTCCGGGCGACGTGTGCTACACTCACTTTACCTCAAGGTTTCCCCGACAGCTGCAAATGTTCTCAAGGACTTTCCACACACAGGACTAAACCAGGACTAAACCAGGTCTAAACCAGGTCTAAACCAGGACTAAACCAGGACTAAACCAAGTCTAAACTAGGACTAAACCAGGACTAAACCAGGTCTTAACTAGGTCTAAACCAGTACTAAACCAGGTCTAAACCAGGTCTAAACCAGGACTAAACCAGGTCTAAACCAGGTCTAAACCAGGACTAAACCAGGACTAAACCAGGACTAAACCAGGTCTAAACCAGGACTAAACCAGGACTAAACCAGGACTAAACCAAGTCTAAACTAGGACTAAACCAGGACTAAACCAGGTCTTAACTAGGTCTAAACCAGGACTAAACCAGGACTAAACCGGGTCTGAACCAGGACTAAACCAGGACTAAACCAAGTCTAAACTAAGACTAAACCAGGTCTAAACTAGGACTAAACCAGGACTAAACCAGGACTAAACCAGGTCTAAACCAGGACTAAACTAGGACTAAACCAGGACTAAACCATGTCTAAACCAGGTCTAAACTAGGTCTAGACCAGGACTAAACCAGGACTAAACCAGGTCTAAACAAGGTCTAAACTAGGTCTAGACCAGGACTAAACCAGGTCTAAACCAGGTCTAAACCAGGTCTAAACCAGGACTAAACCAGGTCTAAACCAGGACTAAACCAGGTCTAAACCAGGACTAAACCAGGACTAAACCAGGACTAAACCAGGTCTAAACAAGGTCTAAACTAGGTCTAGACCAGGACTAAACCAGGTCTAAACCAGGTCTAAACTAGGACTAAACCAGGACTAAACCAGGTCTACCCAGGTCTAAACTAGGACTAAACCAGGACTAAACCAGGTCTAAACTAGGTCTAAACTAGGTCTAAACTGGGTCTAAACCAGGACTAAACCAGGACTAAACCAGGTTTAAACCAGGTCTAAACCAGGTCTAAACTAGGTCTAAACCAGGTCTAAACCAGGTATAAACCAGGTCTAAACCAGGACTAAACTAGGACTAAACCAGGACTAAACCAGGTCTTAACCAGAACTAAACTAGGACTAAACCAGGACTAAACCAGGACTAAACCAGGACTAAACCAGGTCTAAACTAGGTCTAAACCAGGACTAAACCAGGTCTAAACCAGGTCTAAACTAGGACTAAACCAGGTCTAAACCAGGGCTAAACTAGGTCTAGACCAGGACTAAACCAGGACTAAACCAGGTCTAAACAAGGTCTAAACTAGGTCTAGACCAGGACTAAACCAGGTCTAAACCAGGTCTAAACTAGGTCTAGACCAGGACTAAACCAGGTCTACCCAGGTCTAAACTAGGACTAAACCAGGACTAAACCAGGTCTAAACTAGGTCTAAACTAGGTCTAAACTGGGTCTAAACCAGGACTAAACCAGGACTAAACCAGGTCTAAACCAGGTCTAAACCAGGTCTAAACCAGGTATAAACCAGGTCTAAACCAGGACTAAACTAGGACTAAACCAGGACTAAACCAGGTCTTAACCAGAACTAAACTAGGACTAAACCAGGACTAAACCAGGTCTACCCAGGTCTAAACTAGGACTAAACCAGGACTAAACCAGGTCTAAACAAGGTCTAAACTAGGTCTAAACTAGGTCTAAACCAGGACTAAACCAGGTCTAAACCAGGTCTAAACTAGGACTAAACCAGGACTAAACCAGGTCTAAACCAGGTCTAAACTAGGTCTAAACTAGGTCTAAACCAGGTCTAAACCAGGACTAAACCAGGTTTAAACCAGGACTAAACCAGGTCTAAACCAGGACTTAACCCAGTTTAAACCAGGTCTAAACCAGGTCTAAACTAGGACTAAACCAGGACTAAACCAGGTCTAAACGAGGTCTAAACTAGGTCTAAACCAGGACTAAACCAGGACTAAACCAGGTCTAAACCAGGTCTAAACTAGGACTAAACCAGGACTAAACTAGGTCTAAACTAGGTCTAAACTAGGTCTAAACCAGGTCTAAACCAGGTCTAAACCAGGACTAAACCAGGACTAAACTAGGTCTAAACTAGGTCTAAACCAGGACTAAACCAGGACTAAACCAGGTCTAAACCAGGTCTAAACCAGGACTAAACCAGGTCTAAACCAGGACTAAACCAGGTCTAAACTAGTACTAAACCAGGTCTAAACCAGGACTAAACCAGGTCTAAACCAGGTCTAAACTAGGACTAAACCAGGACTAAACCAGGTCTAAACCAGGTCTAAACCAGGACTAAACCAGGTCTAAACCAGGTCTAAACCAGGACTAAACCAGGTCTAAACCAGGACTAAACCAGGACTAAACCAGGACTAAACCAGGTCTAAACCAGGTCTAAACCAGGACTAACCCAGGTCTAAACCAGGACTAACCCAGGTCTAAACCAGGACTAAACTAGGTCTAAACCAGGACTAAACTAGGTCTAAACCAGGACTAAACCAGGACTAAACCAGGTCTAAACCAGGTCTAAACCAGGACTAAACCAAGTCTAAACCAGGACTAAACCAGGTCTAAACTAGGACTAAACCAGGACTAAACCAGGACTAAACCAGGACTAAACCAGGTCTAAACCAGGACTAAACCAGGACTAAACACTGTCTAAACCAGGACTAAACCAGGACTAAACCCGGACTAAACCAGGACTAAACACTGTCTAAACCAGGACTAAACCAGGACTAAACCAGGACTAAACCAGGACTAAACCAGGACTAAACCAGGACTAAACTCTTTACAAAAGTCTTTTATTTTGAAGTTGCAGTGAAAGTTAATGGAGTGTCTCTGCTGTGGCTCGTCCTCGGGGTCTGTGAGCTTTAATGTGGTGAGGACACGTATATGTGTGGTGCGTTTAAAGCCCTCTCCTGGAAGCAGCAGTAATTAATGTAACTGCAGCTGCTGTTATTAGCTGTAGCTCCAGAGAAAACCAGCTGAGTCAGGACCCAACGCAAACCAACATGAGCCTCACTGTCTTTAAAACCAAAGTACTTCTCCCACTGTTATCAGACCCATTTAGACCCTTTCTAACAAAATGTGAACTCTACCATAACTAAAGGCCCAACAGCTGCTCTTTGGACCCGGTCCAGATTAAACTCAACCAAGGACTGGTTCATTTATGAAACAGAGTTTGGAGATAGACTTTAGACCAAATGCAGGAAGTCACGGCCAATTAAACTCATGAAGAAGAGAGAACGGAGGGTTTAAAAACACAGATTATGTTGTTTCTCTTTTATATGTCTCTATATTTCTGTCTCTTCTACAAGAGGAGCCGAGCGGTCCCTAAAGAGTGTTATAATGATTTAAAACATGTCTACATTAATTATGTCCCTATCAACCTTTCTCCAGTCTGAGTATTATATTTCTCTAGTTCAGCAGTAAAAGGAGCCTCTGCCCTGAACAGGCCGTTTACAGTAAATATGAAGAGGGTATATTGTATAAACAGGAACAGTAGATATTAGACTCTATATTCCAGTCCAGTAGGTGGCGGTAAATGCTCCTTCAAACGCAATAAAGAAAAATAGAAGACGCAGATCCAAGCCTCTCAACAGAGCATGATGGGAGTGAGTGCATTGAACACTCTGCAGAGTGATGGGTTTTTTTTGTGTGATTTTTTTAAACTGTGTAGGATCAGGGCTGAACTCACTTTTAGTCGACTGTAAATCGTGTGAAAGTCTTTAGAAGCTCTACGGCCTGTACCCATGTCTCTGTGAGGCTCGGCTGCACTCGTTTTCACCTCACACTCCAGAAAACTCTTCTAACAGCGCCTGAACATGACGCGTTTGATCCGACGAGTCACGAACGGCTCCAGAGCCACTTCAGACTCTTCAGCAGGACGCTTCAAAGACATGTTTTTGTAACACACCAGAGACCGACAGAGCAGCAGTTTAAGTCCACACTTTACACTCGGAGATAAAAATAGCCACATTTATTTGTGGAAGATAATAATCTACTGACAGGAAACGGTCATGAGTCAAGTTTGTTTTCTCTGTTGTGAGAAAAGGCCTTTTTACTACAGCTTCTTTTGGAAACAACTGCAAAAGATTTTTATTTAAAAGAATGCATTAGTGGTTGTTTCTGATTTTCTGAAAAAAATGTTAGTTTAGTTTAGTTTGGAGTCACACAAGGTTCACACAGTCAAAGAAAGTTTATCTTTTTCATCAAACAGTTTTCAGCAAAAGACGTTTTGTGGCAGAACTTAAACTTAAATTAAACTTTTCTGCTTCTCATTATCTTAACTCAAGTGTTTTTTAACTTCTCAATTTGGTTTTGTGTCGACAAATAAAATAAAAATCATCCATCATAAATGTAATGAGTCTAGTTTAACCTATTGGACCGTTTCTAAAGGTCTTGTCTCCATCTCGAAGACAAACCAACATCACAACTGCTTTATTATTTATTATTTTATATTTAATTAAAAATCTAACTCTGTTTCCTTCAAACACTGACCTCCATTATTCCTACATTTAACCATTTTATTGTTGGATCTAGACCTGTTTTTAGTCCAAGCTTTATTCCTCGCTTTATTCAAACATATTTCTGCAGAAATGTTACAAAATCCTTAAATATGTGTAAAAAATATTCAATCTTCTGTCAAACCTTCCTTATATTTCTTCTTTAAAAACGTGCTAAAAGGTCCGAGACTCCTCCATCGACAACGCAACGGCTCCCATTATCGACTGGTGTCAAACTGTCGCCGTCTCTGTCTCTCTGCTTCGTTTTCACACTTCTGATCAGAGCCACGCTTTATTCCACACGAGAAGAAGAAGAAACAGCTGGTGTTTGGACAGAGACATCATTAAAGCAGAAAAGAGTCACCTGCAGCTCCAGCTCCTCGCTCTGGAGCTCACACATTCTACTGTTCCCACTGTTTCTAAAGTAAATCCTTCAGTTCTGTCAGGCCTGGGTTTAGACACTGAACCTTAATCGGTGGTTAATGAGTGAGTGCTTGTTTGAATGAATAGACACTTAGTTTTCAGTGACTGTGAAGGTTAGCAGCACTAAATATTTATTAACCATTTATGAACTCCAGTTGGTCGTAAACAGAAATGCGAGAGTGTGTTTATGTGGGACAGAGGAAGTATCTTCACAAGGACCTGAACCTGTAAAGAAAAACAAATGTGCTTTTTCTACCTATTTCTATTCTATTAGATTAAATTAAATTAAGATTATTAATGAAGTTAATGAAGAGCAGAAAAATATAAAATAAAAGTATTGATTGACTTTGAGATTGAGCTTGTTCCCAAAAACACAGCTCTGAACCTCTCGGAGCGTAATGCTGTGTCTACATTTACATTCTCCAGAAACACACTAGAGGGCGCTGCCGGCCCCAACAGACCTCCGCAGTGCTTCACGCTTGTCTCTGAGTTTGGTTTTGTTGATGGAACATATTGTTGTGGTTTGTTTTTCTCTGCTCTTGGGAAAAATAAAGGTTATAGGATGTATTCCTTCCCAATTTATTTTCCCGTTGAGACGTCTCCAGTTTACATTTTAATGATCCGTACCAGAGTTCTGTAAAGGAAGCGGGTCTCGGAGCAGGTTCTGAGGTACGTCTGCAGCGTCTGTTGAATCATCTTGAAACTGAACTGCTGTTGCACTGTACACCTCTGTCTGTGCTTTACCTCCAGGTAAAAAAACACTTCCAACCAGTCCATTCTTCTTTAAGTGTGTGTTATCAAACTCCCATTAACACCACACTTAGATTAGATTAGATTAGATTAGATTCAACTTTATTGTCATTACACAAGTACAGGTACAAGGCAACGAAATGCAGTTAGCATCTAACCAGAAGTGCAATAAGCAGTAAGTACAGAATATACAAGGTCTATAATATGTACAATAACTATACCGATAAGTATTATGGACATAATTGACAGATTTTAAATACTATAAGCATGATATACAGGTAGGTGTACTATGAACATACTATACAGATGGATTATGTAAAAGTGTATGTACACTATCGGCAGAACTATGAACATAATTTACACTAGTGCAATGGACAGTACAGTGCATAGAAAATATTACAGTGTGCAAATGGATGTAGTGGAAGTAATAACAAGTTTACTTATTGTATAATTCACAAATGGCCTTTCCTTTAACAATAAACCATTATTTTTTATAATCATTAACAGGTTTTTTCCATTAAACAGCATTTGTTTAAGTAAAACAAAAAAATCATAAAAACAAAGGACTTGTGCTCATTCATTAAAGGAACATGACGTCTCTACATGGGATTATTATTATCCAGTAGTAAACAAGACAAAGACAAAGTGAGGATAAATCTAGCTCTAAGCCAGGACTAAAACAGAATCAGGATTATTAACACCCAGAGCTGCATAAGAACTCAACTTTGGACAAAATAAAGGGATTAAAAAAAAGACTAAAATAAAGGATATAACTGGACAAAACAACTCTAACCCTAAGACCCATGGACTGAACCTCACTTCTAAACAAAAACTAAAAACTTCATTCAGGATAAGCCCGAGCTCTAAATCCAGACTGGACTAAAGTGTTTCAGTTTCTCCTTCTCTTAGTTTAACTCTCTGGTGAATATTCATTGAACAGAACGAGTCTAATCCATTAAATCCTGGTGAATTTTACATTTGCCTCGTGGCTTTTAGACTACAAAGTGCTGAGTCATGCTTTTAGTTTAAACTGTTTCCAGCTTCAAACTTTTACAGCGACAGAGTTCCCTTTATTTCTGCACATTTTAACCCACGTTCATTCACACTGAGGCATACTAATGCCATAAAGACTCTCTCTGGTTTGGTCCTGGTGTTGTTTCAGTTGATCCTGGTGTAACCCTGGGTTAAGTCTAGGTTTGAGATCGGTTAAATCTGGCTTTTGGTCTGGTTTGATCTTGAGTTTATCTAGTCTAGGCATGGTCTAGACTAGACTTTCACTCTGGGTCCAAAGACTAGTGCTCTTTAAGATTTGTTAGGTCCTGGTTTAGTCCTGGGTTTGTCTTAAATCTGATTTCAATCCACCACAGGACCATCTCCCGTTTGCTTCACTGACCTTCCCAACATGGCCGCCCTTCCTGTTGTTGTACCTCCTCGTTCTCTCTGCTTCATATCCATCAGATTCTGATAAACTCCAGATGCGCTGCGTTATCTGCTGGATCTGAGCCCGAGCTTTTGTCCTCGCGTCCTGTTTTCTCTCGTCTGATATCATCTTTAATTTTCACCTTGAACATGTGCCCTGTTCGCTGTGATGCATCGTAAACATGTGCAGATCATAAATAACCAGTTTATTCATGTTTTATGTCGTATTATGGGGTTATTATCTGACTGGATCGTGTTGATGGAGGCATGTGGAGAAATTTACGAGATAAGGACCTGAGAGAGTAGAAGCTGAATGGGAATAATGACTTTTGACACAAATATTGTTAAAAAAGAGTCTGATATCTATCTATGGTTTATGAAAAATCACAAAGGTTGATCTGAATCTTTTATATCTTTAAAATCTTTTATGTTGATATCTTTGATATTTTGTTTTATGTTTTTGTTTGATTTACAAAGTCCAAAAAATATGATTAAATAAATGTTTACAACAGTAAACAACAAGTTTACCTAATTTCAGACGATACAACATTTACATGCTTCAGAGACACTGAAAATTAATATTAATATCCCACTTTTCACAGAATCACTTTGTTCACTTCATGAATGTCCTTTGCTTTGGGTTTGTTTCTATTTCGTCCTGTTTTGGCTTTAGGTTTAGTCCTGTTTTTGGTCTAGGTTTTGTCCTGTTTTGGGTCTAGGTTTAGTCCTGTTTTAGTCTAGGTTTAGTCCTGTTTTGGTCTAGGTTTAGTCCTGTTTTAGTCTAGGTTTAGTCCTTTTTTTAGTCTAGGTTTAGTCCTTTTTTAGTCTAGGTTTAGTCCTGTTTTGGGTCTAGGTTTAATCCTGTTTTAGTCTAGGTTTAGTCCTTTTTTTAGTCTAGGTTTAGTCCTGTTTTGGGTCTAGGTTTAGTCCTTTTTTTAGTCTAGGTTTAGTCCTGTTTTGGGTCTAGGTTTAGTCCTTTTTTTAGTCTAGGTTTAGTCCTTTTTTTAGTCTAGGTTTAGTCCTGTTTTGGGTCTAGGTTTAGTCCTTTTTTTGGTCTAGGTTTAGTCCTGTTTTTGGTCTAGGTTTAGTCCTTTTTTTGGTCTAGGTTTAGTCCTGTTTTTGGTCTAGGTTTAGTCCTGTTTTGGGTCTAGGTTTAGTCCTGTTTTGGGTCTAGATTTAGTCCTTTTTTTAGTCTAGGTTTAGTCCTGTTTTTGGTCTAGGTTTAGTCCTTTTTTTAGTCTAGGTTTAGTCCTTTTTTTAGTCTAGGTTTAGTCCTGTTTTGGGTCTAGGTTTAGTCCTTTTTTTAGTCTAGGTTTAGTCCTTTTTTTAGTCTAGGTTTAGTCCTGTTTTGGGTCTAGGTTTAGTCCTGTTTTTGGTCTAGGTTTAGTCCTTTTTTTAGTCTAGGTTTAGTCCTTTTTTTAGTCTAGGTTTAGTCCTGTTTTGGGTCTAGGTTTAGTCCTTTTTTTGGTCTAGGTTTAGTCCTGTTTTTGGTCTAGGTTTAGTCCTGTTTTGGGTCTAGGTTTAGTCCTGTTTTGGGTCTAGATTTAGTCCTTTTTTTAGTCTAGGTTTAGTCCTGTTTTTAGTCTAGGTTTAGTCCTGTTTTGGTCTAGGTTTAGTCCTGTTTTTGGTCTAGGTTTAGTCCTGTTTTAGTCTAGGTTTAGTCCTTTTTTTATTCTAGGTTTAGTCCTGTTTTTGGTCTAGGTTTAGTCCTTTTTTTGGTCGAGGTTTAGTCCTGTTTTTGGTCTAGGTTTAGTCCTTTTTTTGGTCTAGGTTTAGTCCTGTTTTTAGTCTAGGTTTAGTCCTGTTTTTGGTCTAGGTTTAGTCCTATTTTTGGTCTAGGTTTTGTCCTGTTTTAGTCTAGGTCTAGTCCTGTTTTTGGTCTAGGTTTTGTCCTGTTTTGGTCTAGGTTTAGTCCTGTTTTTGGTCTAGGTTTAGTCCTGTTTTTGGTCTAGGTTTAGTCCTTTTTTTGGTCTAGGTTTAGTCCTGTTTTTGGTCTAGGTTTAGTCCTGTTTTTGGTCTAGGTTTTGTCCTGTTTTTGTCTAGGTTTAGTCCTGTTTTTGGTCTAGGTTTAGTCCTGTTTTTGGTCTAGGTTTAGTCCTGTTTTGGGTCTAGGTTTAGTCCTGTTTTGGGTCTAGATTTAGTCCTGTTTTAGTCTAGGTTTAGTCCTTTTTTTAGTCTAGGTTTAGTCCTGTTTTTGGTCTAGGTTTAGTCCTTTTTTTGGTCTAGGTTTTGTCCTGTTTTAGTCTAGGTTTAGTCCTGTTTTAGTCTAGGTTTAGTCCTGTTTTGGTCTAGGTTTTGTCCTGTTTTAGTCTAGGTTTAGTCCTGTTTTAGTCTAGGTTTAGTCCTGTTTTAGTCTAGGTTTAGTCCTGTTTTGGTCTAGGTTTAGTCCTTTTTTTGGTCGAGGTTTAGTCCTGTTTTTGGTCTAGGTTTAGTCCTGTTTTTGGTCTAGGTTTTGTCCTGTTTTAGTCTAGGTTTAGTCCTGTTTTTGGTCTAGGTTTAGTCCTGTTTTGGGTCTAGGTTTAGTCCTGTTTTGGTCTAGGTTTAGTCCTGTTTTTGGTCTAGGTTTAGTCCTTTTTTTGGTCTAGGTTTAGTCCTGTTTTGGTCTAGGTTTAGTCCTGTTTTGGTCTAGGTTTAGTCCTGTTTTTGGTCTAGGTTTAGTCCTGTTTTGGTCTAGGTTTAGTCCTGTTTTAGTCTAGGTTTAGTCCTGTTTTTGGTCTAGGTTTAGTCCTATTTTTAGTCTAGGTTTAGTCCTGTTTTTGGTCTAGGTTTAGTCCTGTTTTTGGTCTAGGTTTAGTCCTGTTTTGGGTCTAGATTTAGTCCTGTTTTAGTCTAGGTTTAGTCCTTTTTTTAGTCTAGGTTTAGTCCTGTTTTTGGTCTAGGTTTAGTCCTTTTTTTGGTCGAGGTTTAGTCCTGTTTTTGGTCTAGGTTTAGTCCTATTTTTGGTCTAGGTTTTGTCCTGTTTTAGTCTAGGTTTAGTCCTTTTTTTAGTCTAGGTTTAGTCCTGTTTTTGGTCTAGGTTTAGTCCTGTTTTGGTCTAGGTTTAGTCCTGTTTTGGTCTAGGTTTAGTCCTGTTTTGCTCTAGGTTTAGTCCTGTTTTGCTCTAGGTTTAGTCCTGTTTTGGTCTAGGTTTAGTCCTGTTTTTGGTCTAGGTTTAGTCCTGTTTTGGTCTAGGTTTAGTCCTGTTTTTGGTCTAGGTTTAGTCCTGTTTTGGTCTAGGTTTAGTCCTTTTTTTAGTCTAGGTTTAGTCCTGTTTTGGTCTAGGTTTAGTCCTGTTTTAGTCTAGGTTTAGTCCTGTTTTTGGTCTAGGTTTAGTCCTGTTTTGGTCTAGGTTTAGTCCTGTTTTTGTCTAGGTTTAGTCCTGTTTTAGTCTAGGTTTAGTCCTGTTTTTGGTCTAGGTTTAGTCCTGTTTTTGGTCTAGGTTTAGTCCTGTTTTTGTCTAGGTTTAGTCCTGTTTTGGTCTAGGTTTAGTCCTGTTTTGGTCTAGGTTTAGTCCTGTTTTTAGTCTAGGTTTAGTCCTGTTTTGGTCTAGGTTTAGTCCTGTTTTGGTCTAGGTTTAGTCCTGTTTTGGTCTAGGTTTAGTCCTGTTTTGGTCTAGGTTTAGTCCTGTTTTTGGTCTAGGTTTAGTCCTGTTTTTAGTCTAGGTTTAGTCCTGTTTTGGTCTAGGTTTAGTCCTGTTTTGGTCTAGGTTTAGTCCTGTTTTGGTCTAGGTTTAGTCCTGTTTTGGTCTAGGTTTAGTCCTGTTTTTGGTCTAGGTTTAGTCCTGTTTTTGGTCTAGGTTTAGTCCTGTTTTGGTCTAGGTTTAGTCCTGTTTTTGGTCTAGGTTTAGTCCTGTTTTGGTCTAGGTTTAGTCCTGTTTTGGTCTAGGTTTAGTCCTGTTTTAGTCTAGGTTTAGTCCTTTTTTTAGTCTAGGTTTAGTCCTGTTTTTGGTCTAGGTTTTGTCCTGTTTTGGTCTAGGTTTAGTCCTGTTTTTGGTCTAGGTTTAGTCCTGTTTTGGTCTAGGTTTAGTCCTGTTTTGGGTCTAGGTTTAGTCCTGTTTTGGTCTAGGTTTAGTCCTGTTTTGGTCTAGGTTTAGTCCTGTTTTTAGTCTAGATTTAGTCCTGTTTTGGTCTAGGTTTAGTCCTGTTTTGGTCTAGGTTTAGTCCTGTTTTTGGTCTAGGTTTAGTCCTTTTTTTAGTCTAGGTTTAGTCCTTTTTTTAGTCTAGGTTTAGTCCTGTTTTGGGTCTAGGTTTAGTCCTTTTTTTGGTCTAGGTTTAGTCCTGTTTTTGGTCTAGGTTTAGTCCTGTTTTGGGTCTAGGTTTAGTCCTGTTTTGGGTCTAGGTTTAGTCCTGTTTTAGTCTAGGTTTAGTCCTGTTTTAGGTCTAGGTTTAGTCCTGTTTTGGTCTAGGTTTAGTCCTGTTTTAGTCTAGGTATAGTGCTGTTTTGGGTCTAGGTTTAGTCCTTTTTTTGGTCTAGGTTTAGTCCTGTTTTTGGTCTAGGTTTAGTCCTGTTTTTGGTCTAGGTTTAGTCCTGTTTTGGTCTAGGTTTAGTCCTGTTTTTGGTCTAGGTTTAGTCCTGTTTTAGTCTAGGTTTAGTCCTTTTTTTGGTCTAGGTTTAGTCCTGTTTTGGTCTAGGTTTAGTCCTGTTTTTGGTCTAGGTTTAGTCCTGTTTTTGGTCTAGGTTTAGTCCTGTTTTTGGTCTAGGTTTAGTCCTGTTTTTGGTCTAGGTTTAGTCCTGTTTTGGTCTAGGTTTAGTCCTGTTTTGGTCTAGGTTTAGTCCTGTTTTGGTCTAGGTTTAGTCCTGTTTTTGGTCTAGGTTTAGTCCTGTTTTAGTCTAGGTTTAGTCCTGTTTTTAGTCTAGGTTTAGTCCTGTTTTGGTCTAGGTTTAGTCCTGTTTTGGTCTAGGTTTAGTCCTGTTTTTGGTCTAGGTTTAGTCCTGTTTTGGGTCTAGGTTTAGTCCTGTTTTAGTCTAGGTTTAGTCCTGTTTTTGGTCTAGGTTTAGTCCTGTTTTGGTCTAGGTTTAGTCCTGTTTTAGTCTAGGTTTAGTCCTGTTTTTAGTCTAGGTTTAGTCCTGTTTTTAGTCTAGGTTTAGTCCTGTTTTGGTCTAGGTTTAGTCCTGTTTTTGGTCTAGGTTTAGTCCTGTTTTTGTCTAGGTTTAGTCCTGTTTTAGTCTAGGTTTAGTCCTGTTTTTGGTCTAGGTTTAGTCCTGTTTTTGGTCTAGGTTTAGTCCTGTTTTGGTCTAGGTTTAGTGCTGTTTTGGTCTAGGTTTAGTCCTGTTTTAGTCTAGGTTTAGTGCTGTTTTAGTCTAGGTTTAGTCCTGTTTTTGTCTAGGTTTAGTGCTGTTTTGGTCTAGGTTTAGTCCTGTTTTAGTCTAGGTTTAGTGCTGTTTTAGTCTAGGTTTAGTCCTGTTTTTGTCTAGGTTTAGTCCTGTTTTAGTCTAGGTTTAGTCCTGTTTTAGTCTAGGTTTAGTCCTGTTTTTGTCTAGGTTTAGTCCTGTTTTAGTCTAGGTTTAGTGCTGTTTTAGTCTAGGTTTAGTCCTGTTTTTGTCTAGGTTTAGTCCTGTTTTAGTCTAGGTTTAGTCCTGTTTTAGTCTAGGTTTAGTCCTGTTTTAGTCTAGGTTTAGTCCTGTTTTTGGTCTAGGTTTAGTCCTGTTTTTGGTCTAGGTTTAGTCCTGTTTTGGTCTAGGTTTAGTGCTGTTTTGGTCTAGGTTTAGTCCTGTTTTAGTCTAGGTTTAGTGCTGTTTTAGTCTAGGTTTAGTCCTGTTTTTGTCTAGGTTTAGTCCTGTTTTGGTCTAGGTTTAGTCCTGTTTTGGTCTAGGTTTAGTCCTGTTTTTGTGTGGTTTATTCTTGGTTGAACTCTGGTTTAGTCTTGATCTAGTCCTTAGACCTGGGTTTAAAGTTTAAAGTTCTGTTCCTTCTCAGACTCATTATTCAGAGCTTATATTAAAGTCGTCAGAGTGACATTAGAGCTGAATACGTCTGAACTCACCTTGGACACATCTGGAAGGGCACATGACTTTTACTAAAAATGATAATTAAAGAGACACAGTAAAAGAATAAGAATCATACTTCAGTTCATTTGAAGGAGACAGGTTCAGTGCTGCTGGGTTTGGCTCCGACACTCGTCTTGGTTCATTTGAGGATTATGTAATGAGCTTCGAGACCTGGTTTAGACCAGTTTCAGTCCAGGCTTTATTATTGGTTTTGTCCTGGTTTGACCTGATTTAGTCTTTAGTTAGTTTCACTTGTTTTTTTCTGTTTCTATTCTCTCTCCATAAATAACTATATAATAAGCCACAGATTCCAATATTACAGTCTGTTTCCTAAAGGTCAGAACCAAACAAGCAGCGTTTTTCCCTCCACACTTCAGCGTGGCGCTCCGATTAGTCAGATTTATGTTTAATAACGACGCAGCGGGACGGTCTATTCAGACGTGTCCCGCTAACGAAGGCCCAGACGCTTATTTACGGCTGAGCTCTGGCTGAGTTTTTGTGGAGACTCGGGTGAAAGTGAGTTCAGGATGATTATTCTGAGTCTGGGTCCTGCTGGGGTTTAGACAAACGACACAGGAGCTCATTAAAACCCACAGAGGGGGATAAAATTAGACCCGTTCTACAGTTTTCTCCTTTTCAGTAAAATCTGAAATGTACAGCTTGGGTTTAGTCCTGGTTTAGTCCTGGTTTAGTCCTGGTTTAGACAAGGTTTAGTCCTGGTTTAGACCTGGTTTAGATCTGGTTTAGTCCTGGTTTAGACCTGGTTTAGTCCTGGTTTAGACCTGGTTTAGTCCTGGTTTAGTCCTGGTTTAGACCTGGTTTAGTCCTGGTTTAGACCTGGTTTAGACCTGGTTTAGTCCTAGTTTAGTCCTAGTTTAGACCTGGTTTAGACCTGGTTTAGACCTGGTTTAGACCTGGTTTAGTCCTGGTTTAGACCTGGTTTAGTCCTGGTTTAGTCCTGGTTTAGTCCTGGTTTAATCCTGGTTTAGACCTGGTTTAGACCTGGTTTAGACAAGGTTTAGTCCTGGTTTAGACCTGCTTTAGTTCTGGTTTAGTCCTGGTTTAGACCTGGTTTAGTCCTGGTTTAGACCTGCTTTAGACCTGGTATAGACCTGGTTTAGACCTGGTTTAGTCCTGGTTTAGTCCTGGTTTAGACCTGGTTTAGACCTGGTTTAGTCCTGGTTTAGACCTGGTTTAGTCCTAGTTTAGACCTGGTTTAGACCTGGTTTAGTCCTGGTTTAGACCTGGTTTAGTCCTGGTTTAGACCTGGTTTAGTCCTGGTTTAGACCTGGTTTAGATCTGGTTTAGATCTGGTTTAGTCCTGGTTTAGACCTGGTTTAGTCCTGGTTTAGACCTGGTTTAGTCCTGGTTTAGTCCTGGTTTAGACCTGGTTTAGTCCTGGTTTAGTCCTGGTTTAGTCCTGGTTTAGACCTGGTTTAGTCCTGGTTTAGACCTGGTTTAGATCTGGTTTAGATCTGGTTTAGTCCTGGTTTAGACCTGGTTTAGTCCTGGTTTAGACCTGGTTTAGTCCCGGTTTAGACGTGGTTTAGATCTGGTTTAGATCTGGTTTAGTCCTGGTTTAGACCTGGTTTAGTCCTGGTTTAGACCTGGTTTAGTCCTGGTTTAGACCTGGTTTAGATCTGGTTTAGTCCTGGTTTAGTCCTGGTTTAGACCTGGTTTAGTCCTGGTTTAGACCTGGTTTAGTCCTGGTTTAGTCCTGGTTTAGACCTGGTTTAGTCCTGGTTTAGACCTGGTTTAGACCTGGTTTAGTCCTAGTTTAGTCCTGGTTTAGACCTGGTTTAGTCCTGGTTTAGACCTGGTTTAGTCCTGGTTTAGACCTGGTTTAGTCCTAGTTTAGTCCTGGTTTAGACCTGGTTTAGACCTGGTTTAGTCCTGGTTTAGTCCTGGTTTAGACCTGGTTTAGACCTGGTTTAGTCCTGGTTTAGTCCTGGTTTAGACCTGGTTTAGTCCTGGTTTAGACCTGGTTTAGTCCTGGTTTAGACCTGGTTTAGTCCTAGTTTAGTCCTGGTTTAGACCTGGTTTAGACCTGGTTTAGTCCTGGTTTAGTCCTGGTTTAGTCCTGGTTTAGACCTGGTTTAGACCTGGTTTAGTCCTGGTTTAGTCCTGGTTTAGTCCTGGTTTAATCCTGGTTTAGACCTGGTTTAGACCTGGTTTAGTCCTGGTTTAGTCCTGGTTTAGACCTGGTTTAGTCCTGGTTTAGACCTGGTTTAGACCTGGTTTAGTCCTGGTTTAGTCCTGGTTTAGACCTGGTTTAGACCTGGTTTAGACCTGGTTTAGTCCTGGTTTAGACCTGGTTTAGATCTGGTTTAGATCTGGTTTAGATCTGGTTTAGACCTGGTTTAGACCTGGTTTAGTCCTGGTTTAGACCTGGTTTAGTCCTGGTTTAGACCTGGTTCAGTCCTGGTTTAGTCCTGGTTTAGACCTGGTTTAGTCCTGGTTTAGACCTGGTTCAGTCCTGGTTTAGTCCTGGTTTAGACCTGGTTTAGTCCTGGTTTAGTCCTGGTTTAGAACTGGTTTAGACCTGGTTTAGTCCTGGTTTAGTCCTGGTTTAGACCTGGTTTAGTCCTGGTTTAGACCTGGTTTAGACCTGGTTTAGTCCTGGTTTAGACCTGGTTTAGACCTGGTTTAGACCTGGTTTAGATCTGGTTTAGACCTGGTTTAGTCCTGGTTTAGTCCTGGTTTAGTCCTGGTTTAGACCTGGTTTAGTCCTGGTTTAGACCTGGTTTAGACCTGGTTTAGTCCTGGTTTAGTCCTGGTTTAGACCTGGTTTAGTCCTGGTTTAGACCTGGTTTAGTCCTGGTTTAGTCCTGGTTTAGACCTGGTTTAGACCTGGTTTAGTCCTGGTTTAGACCTGGTTTAGACCTGGTTTAGATCTGGTTTAGACCTGGTTTAGACCTGGTTTAGTCCTGGTTTAGTCCTGGTTTAGACCTGGTTTAGACCTGGTTTAGACCTGGTTTAGTCCTGGTTTAGACCTGGTTTAGACCTGGTTTAGACCTGGTTTAGTCCTGGTTTAGTCCTGGTTTAGACCTGGTTTAGTCCTGGTTTAGACCTGGTTTAGTCCTGGTTTAGTCCTGGTTTAGACCTGGTTTAGACCTGGTTTAGTCCTGGTTTAGACCTGGTTTAGACCTGGTTTAGACCTGGTTTAGACCTGGTTTAGACCTGGTTTAGTCCTGGTTTAGGGTAATGTGGATGGGGCATCTCTGGAAACTGGCTCCAGGAAATGAAACGTCTCTGGGGAAGGAGACTGAGCTCGTGCGAGAGGTTGAGTCGGACTACACACTCTTCCAACTGAAAGTACAAACATGTTCCTTTGGTCTTCCATGAAAGTTTACCTTGAGGTGTCTCGTAGATGATTTATACAGGTTTTGTCCTCCCACCTGAAAAGTTAGGACGACGCCCTATACTCTACTCCTTTAGCACAATGTCCCAGGTGTGAGACAGCATATACGCCCTCGTCCTGGTTCATCGTCTTTGGGGCTCGTTTCAGGACCGGTGGGGTTTGCTCTCCTTCGGTGTTAATCCTGGCTTTGTTCCAGTCCTTAAGATGTTTTTTTCTCTGAAGTTCAAGGTAAACACTTAAACACATTGGTCTGATTATAATTAAACAAAAAGTTAATCCAACTGAACCTTAGATCCAGCCTTCATCCCGACCAGCTCCAGACCCTCTCAGGGCTGGAGGTTTCTGGGAGTTTACCCACAGTCCACATGGTCTTGGTGGATCTGGAGAGTCCCTGTGGCTCCTGTAGTGAGTTTTCTGGGAGTCTGGGTTCCAGGGCCATAGAGTCAATACAACTGAGTCCAAGATGTAAAATGACTTTCTAGGACTAAGACCAAGTCCAGACCAAGACCATGTAATGATCCTTGTTTGAGAGATTCTTGAGAACAGTTGATCTTTCTGATGACGACAAATACATTTTAAAAAGTCTTTTAAACCTTAACATAAGCAGTTAGCATTGAAACGAGCTAAAGTTCTTCCTTTGTCCTCGTTTGACTTCAGTGAAAAATGCCTCCGTGTAAATAGACTTTGGAACATTTCTCTCCAAACCCGAGGCCAGAGGTTTGTCCGTTTGCATGTTTTCGTTCATATTTGCCTTTTGTCTCTGTGTTTTGGCCCGTGGCGACGATCACAGGAGCTGTTTATCAGAGCCGATCCTTTCCTCACTGAACCGAAATGAAAAGGCGTGTTTCTGCCGGTGTCCCATTAACGCACACAATGCCCCCGCTTCTTTTACAATCTGAGACGGTGGCGGCTCATAAATGTCAGCGCCTTCCTCTCTGTGACAGAGGTAGTAATTGTTGTCTTTGTGAAACAGGAAACACAAGAGAACAGCATCAAATCACAATGAAATAAATGTCAACGCCTCTGCCTCATGTTTTCAGCTCAAATCAGAAGTTTAGAGAAAAGATGACAATATCAACATTCAGTATAAACATTGATATTTATACTGACATAATTTAATGTGTCTTTGTGTCTAAGTTTTTATTCTAATGGTATTTATTGGTTTTGACTAGACCAGGGCTAAACCAAGACTAACTCAGGACTTATGTAACAACTAGAATTACAATAGCACTGACCAGGACTAAACTAGGACTAGACCAGGATTTAAACAATACTAAGCAAGAACTATGGTTAAAGTAAACCTAGACTAATTTAGAATGAACCTGGATCTAAACTCGCTCTAAACAAAGGTTAAAGTAAGACTCAACCAAGACTTGATTAGATCTAGCATAAGACTCATCAAAACTAGACTAAACCTGGATTAAACTGAGACCAAACTAAGACTAAACCTGGCTCCAGATCAGGACTGAGTCAAGATTTAATCCAGATCTGAACCAGAACTAAACTACAACCAAACTAAGCCCTTACAAATGAGTCAACCATAGCTTAATGAGGTCAAAACCAGGACTAAACCAGGACTAAACCAGGACTAAACCAGGACTAAATCAGGACTAAACCAGGACTAAACCAGGTCTAAACCAGGACTCAACCAGGACTAAACCAGGACTAAACCCAGACGAAACCAGGACTAAACCAGGACTAAACCAAGACTAAACCAGGACTAAACCAGGACTAAACCAAGACTAAACCAAGACTAAACCAGGACTAAACCAGGACTCAACCAGGACTAAACCAGGACTAAACCCAGACGAAACCAGGACTAAACCAGGACTAAACCAGGTCTAAACCAGGACTAAATCAGGACTAAACCAGGACTAAACCAGGACTCAACCAGGACTCAACCAGGACTCAACCAGGACTCAACCAGGACTAAACCAAGACTAAACCAGGACTAAACCAGGACTAAACCAGGATTAAACCAGGTCTAAACCAGGACTAAATCAGGACTCAACCAAGACTAAACCAGGACTAAACCAGGACTAAATCAGGACTAAACCAGGACTAAACCAGGACTCAACCAGGACTCAACCAGGACTAAACCAGGACTAAACCAGGATTAAACCAGGTCTAAACCAGGACTAAATCAGGACTAAACCAGGACTAAACCAGGACTAAACCAGGACTAAACCAGGACTAAACCAGGACTAAACCAGGACTAAACCAGGACTAAACCAGGACTAAACCAGGACTAAACCAGGACTAAACCAGGACTAAACCAGGACTAAACCAGGACTAAACCAGGACTAAACCAGGACTAAACCAGGACTAAACCAGGACTAAACCAGGACTAAACCAGGACTAAACCAGGTAGGACTAAAGGACTCAACCAGGACTCAACCAGGACTAAACCAAGACTAAACCAGGACTAAACCAGGACTAAACCAGGATTAAACCAGGTCTAAACCAGGACTAAATCAGGACTCAACCAAGACTAAACCAGGACTAAACCAGGACTAAATCAGGACTAAACCAGGACTAAACCAGGACTCAACCAGGACTAAACCAGGACTAAACCAGGATTAAACCAGGTCTAAACCAGGACTAAATCAGGACTAAACCAGGTCAAAGCCAAGACTAAACCAGGACTAAATCAGGACTAAACCAGGTCAAAGCCAAGACTAAACCAGGACTAAACCAGGACTAAACCAGGTCTAAACCAGGACTAAACCAGGACTAAACCAGGTCTAAACCAGGACTAAACCAGGTCAAAGCCAAGACTAAACCAGGACTAAATCAGGACTAAACCAGGTCTAAACCAGGACTAAACCAAGACTAAACCAGGACTAAACCAGGACTAAACCCAGACGAAACCAGGACTAAACCAGGACTAAACCAAGACTAAACCAGGACTAAATCAGGACTAAACCAGGTCTAAACCAGGACTAAACCAGGACTAAATCAGGACTCAACCAGGACTAAACCAGGACTAAACCAGGTCTAAACCAGGACTAAACCAGGTCAAAGCCAAGACTAAACCAGGACTAAACCAAGACTAAACCAGGACTAAACCAGGACTAAATCAGGATTAAACCAGGTCTAAACCAGGACTAAACCAGGACTAAATCAGGACTAAACCAGGTCTAAACCAGGACTAAACCAGGACTAAACCAGGACTAAATCAGGACTAAACCAGGTCTAAACCAGGACTAAACCAAGACTAAACCAGGACTAAATCAGGACTAAACCAGGTCTAAACCAGGACTAAACCAGGTCAAAGCCAAGACTAAACCAGGACTAAACCAGGACTAAACCAGGTCAAAGCCAAGACTAAACCAGGACTAAACCAAGACTAAACCAGGACTAAATCAGGACTAAACCAGGACTAAACCAGGACTAAACCAGGACTAAACCAAGACTAAACCAAGACTAAACCAGGACTAAACCAGGACTAAACCAGGTCAAAGCCAAGACTAAACCAGGACTAAATCAGGACTAAACCAGGACTAAACCAGGTCAAAGCCAAGACTAAACCAGGACTAAACCAGGTCTAAACCAGGACTAAACCAAGACTAAACCAGGACTAAACCAGGTCAAAGCCAAGACTAAACCAGGTCTAAACCAGGACTAAACCAGGACTAAACCAGGTCTAAACCAAGACTAAAACTGGACTAAACCAGGACTAAACCCATATCAAAGCTAAGTGAAAACCCAATCTTAGTCAGGATTAAACCAGGACTAAACTCTTCCAGGCTCCATTTATACTTCTGTGTTCTTCTCTTTTAATACAATCATGGGTCTGTTGTTCTTTTACATAAAGTCAGTTTTAAACCCTTCAGCTTCACGTCTCATTCATTTTCACAGTAAACTGTGAAATATCACACGGTGGAGTCCTCAGAGCCACGCTTGTATTGAGTTTACTCTGAGGGGGTGGAGTTAATCACAGAAGGGGCGGGGCAGTGGGCGGAGCTCATCACTGATGGTAACCCACAAACACAGAAGGGGGGGGGGGGTCTGGTGTTATTTTATTTAACCTTTATTTAACCAGGACAGTCCCACTGAGATTACAAATCTCTTTTGCAGGGGTCCTGGCCCCATGTGTTTTTGGGTGGGACTGTTGTACATGTTTTTGGTGGTAGGGGAAACCGGAGTACCCGGAGGAAACCTACGCATACACAGGGAGAACATGCAAAAGGCCCTGCTCCGGATGGGAATCGAACCCAGGACCTTCTTGCTTTGAGGCAGGAGCGCTAACCACTTTGCCACTGTGCCGTGTTACATTAATGAGGATTTAAACCACAGTCCATCAGTTCCTGCTCTTTATGTTTGTCTTACCTCGTATTTACAGAAAAGTGCAATCACAAATCTCAAAGAAACCTTTAGGAACTTCCCTGAAACACAGAGAAACAGATGTTTATTTTAATAGGGTCCATTTTTCAAAAGGCCAAAAGAATAGTGAGCTTACGTTTTTATTTTCTTTAGTGTTTTAATACATTTTGTCATTTATCTCAAGGTTTTTTCTCTTTCCTTTGAATGATTCTCAGCTCAGTGTCATTCCTTTTTGCAGCTATTTTCTTTTTAAAAGCAGCATTTTTCTAATTAAAAGCCTATGGAAATATATTTTTCCTTGATTTTTGAAGTGGTGTAGTGTGTTCGGTTTCGTGAGTATCCTCATCGACCTCATTGAAACAAAAGCCAGGTTGAACATTAGTGGAATGTTCACAGAAATACATTCTTTTCTCTTTACTTTTCAAATCAAGCTTATTTTGTTGCACTTTTAACCCAAACTTTCTGCAGTAATCGGCCCAATCACCAAAAACGACTCATTTAAAAGCAGCTAATTAAGAGGCTCATTTTCTCCTTGAGACTCTAATTATCTCAAATGGCTCCCTCCACACTTTCACTGCCGTTTCTTTTGCCTCGCTGCCACCGTTTGTCTTTGACTAAATCACTTTTCTTTCGTTATTTATCGAGTAGTTGATCTAACCTTTAATATGTCGTTAATTCAACTGAAGTTTGGACTGTTTTAAGGCTGTGTTTTCAGCTAATAGAAAGTTTAGTTTTAGCAGAAACGCCTCGGGTCAAAGTGAGAAGAGCTGTCAGTCATTTCTGTCGTAAATCTCAGAGGAACTTAATGAGAACAGTCACCTCTAAAGGAACACGGGACGTCGTGAAGGATGGAAATGATTGAAGACTCAGGGAAATGTGAAGGTAATTTCTAATGAGTTTAGGGAATTTCAACATTTTAAAAGTTTGCTGAAAGGTTTTGAAAAGATGGTGTTTAAAAACCTCAGCATTGTATTCATTAATCACTTTTCACAGTTTTTTTTTATCTTTCTGAACTCAAAACAGAAAAGTCCAGAGAACTGCAGCAGATTTATGTTTTTTTATTTTAGGGCCTCACTCTTTGTTTCTTAGTTTTGTGGAAAGATTAGGAAATCATAAAGTATTTTGAGTAGAGCTTGTTCTTGTGTTAACACTGTTTTACTTTAGTCTTTTGGAGAAAATATTGCAACATATTTCGACCGCTACATGTTCGTCATATCTTTACAAAAATATTTAAATTAACCAGACTTTTTTGAGAACAATAAACTATTCAAATAGATTACATTCTTCTGCTCTTTTCAGGAAATACAACATTCGGACAATTGTTTATGTTAATATTTATTGAAAAGACTTGTCCAGAGTTAAATATACGCTGTCTCTGTTTCATCGGCAGACTTCCTTAGGCAAGGCAAGGCAATTTTATTTATATATCAAAATTCATACACTGGGTAACTCAAAGTGCTTTACAGGAATAAAAGACAATTTACAAGATTTAGATTAAGAAACATAAGAAAAATTAAAAACATTTTAAAAAGAAGAGTGCAGATAAAAGAAAAACACTTTAGGTTGTAGTGTAGGCGGAGCTAAAGAGGAAGGTTTTTAACCTCCCCTTGAACATTGTTAAAGTTGAGGCTGTTC
The DNA here is from genome assembly GCA_024416835.2 of Perccottus glenii. Taxonomy (NCBI): domain Eukaryota; kingdom Metazoa; phylum Chordata; class Actinopteri; order Gobiiformes; family Odontobutidae; genus Perccottus; species Perccottus glenii. The sequence continues at coordinate 24,577,941 of CM044566.2, forward strand.
AAGGTATCTGCTGCATAAAACTTAAACGCTGCTTCACCCTGTTTAGTTCTAACTCTGGGCACGAGCAGAAGGCCTGTCCCAGATGTTCTCAGAGTCCGAGGAGGTTCATAAGCAACTAGCATGTCAGAAATATATTCTGGTGCTAAACCATTTAGAGACTTGTAAACCAGCAGTGCTGTTTTAAAGTCTATTCTCTGAGCAACAGGAAGCCAGTGCAGATATTTTAAAACTGGCGTGATGTGGTTGTACTTCCTGATTTTGGATAGAACCCGAGCAGCTGCGTTCTGAATAAGCTGCAGCTGTCTTAACCCTCGTTTTGAGAGACCAGTGAGCAGGCCGTTACAGTAATCTAACCTGCTGGAGATAAAAGCATGGATAAGTTTCTCTAAGTCTGGTTGAGACATCATCCCTTTGACTCTGGAAATGTTTTTAAGGTGATAAAATGCAGATGATGTAATTGACTTAATGTGACTGTGGAAATTCAAGTCTGAGTCCATGATGACCCCTAGATTTCTAACCTGGTTTTTAGATTTTAGAGAAAGAGACTCGAGGTGACTGCTGACACTTTCTCTTTGTTTCTGTGGCCCAAAGATGATTAGTTCAGTCTTGTTTCTGTTCAGTTGGAGAAAATTATTTTGCATCCACATCAATCTGTTCGATGCAGTGACACAGTGAATGGATTGGTCCATTTTCACCTGCTGTGAGTGAAATGTAAATCTGAGTGTCATCTGCATAATTATGGTAGGATACGTCACAGCTGCGTATTAACTGGCCTAAAGGAAGCATGTAGAGATTGAATAATAGAGGTCCCAAGATAGACCCCTGTGGAACCCCACATATCAGGGCCATTTGGTCTGACACACAGTTACCAACCGAAACAAAGTACTTCCTGTCTTCAAGATAGGACTGAAACCATTTAAGGACAGTTCCAGTGATACCTATCCATTCCTCTAATCTTTGTGTCAGGATTTCATGGTCCACTGTATCAAACGCAGCACTCAAGTCCAACAGAACTAAGACAGAGACTTTGCCTGCGTCAGTGTTCATACGGATGTCATTTGTGACTTTGATAAGTGCAGTCTCAGTCTGTGATGGGGCCTGAATCCAGACTGAAAAGGATCAAAGCAGTTGTTAAGTAATAGAAAGTCATTAAGTCGTCGATATACAACTTTTTCAATGACTTTCCCTAAAAATGGCAGGTTTGATATGGGCCGATAGTTGTTGAGCACTGTAGCATCAAGACTGCTCTTCTTTAGGAGAGGCTTAATGACAGCAGTTTTTAAGGCCCTTGGAAATGTTCCAGACTGTAAGGAATTATTGACTATATCAGTGAGTTGTGGTAACAAACTGCTTAGTACTGATTTTAGAAATCTAGTGGGTAAAACATCGAGGCAGCAGGTGGATGAACTCAGGCTGGAGACAGTTTTTTCAATTGTTCTGTCATTAATTTGTGTAAAATGTGTTAAACCAACCAAGTGTCTCCTAGGTGGCTGCAGTGTTGTTTTATGCCCTTTGGACTGTATCGCATGTTTAATGCCTTGAACCTTGTCGTTGAAAAACAATGCAAACTCATTGCATTTAGTGGAAACTAATTCTGGTGGAAATGGAGCTGGAGGGTTTGTTAATCTGTTCACTGTAGCAAACAGGACACGCAGGTTGTTACTATTGTTGTTGATGATCTCTGAGAAGAATATTTCTCTTGCTTTTTGCAAAGTTTGATTGAAAACATGCAAATTTTCTTTGTATACCTCATAATGAATTAAGAGTTTTAGTTTACGCCATTTTCTTTCGGCTTTTCGGCATTCCCTTTTCTGTGCCCTGACAGAGTGAGCATTGCTCCATGAAGCCTTCTGCCTCGTCCTGATCACTTTAACCTTAACAGGAGCAATGGTGTCCACAACACCTGAAGTATAACAATTCAACAAATCATTAACTTGACCTGATGAGGCATTTTCAAACCTGATTGCCTCCATAAACTGTGTCCTGGTGTTATCGTTAATGTATCTCTTTTTTACAGCAGTAGGCCCAACAGCAACTTTTGGAATTATGGACAGATGAAAAAAGACACAGGAATGATCAGATAGAGCAACATCAATCACAGTGACATCTGAAATATGAACACCTTTAGTAATGACCAGGTCCAGAGTGTGACCTCTGTTATGGGTCGGCTCATTAACATGCTGACAAAGACCAAAAGTATCAAGAATAGTAGAAAGTTCTTTGGCATTTCTGTCACAAACATTATCCACATGCACATTAAAATCACCAGATATGACTATTTGTTCAAATTCTGTGCAAATAACCGAAAGCATTTCATTAAACTCATTAATAAAATCATGACATTGTTGGGGTGGTTTATAAAGAACTACATATAAAATAGATGGAGAAAACCTCAACTCTAGGTAGTGGCCGAGGTGAAGCAGTGGTACTCCTGGGTGGTATTGGGGGTGATGTTTTTAGTGATGATGATAGAACCCGTGACCTGGCCAAGTTAGGTTTAAGGGGTATCCTCTTAATTCCAGATTTAACTAAAATTTCCAGGTGATCTGGAAATCCCATTGGTGAATCTGGAGATGGGACAGAGATGGTGAGGTCCGCAGAAGGTGTTGATGTTACCGGGGAGGTCCAGGGTCCCATTGGGGGAGTCCAGGTTTCAGTGGTGGAGGTGTTGATGGTGTCATGGTCAGAAGAGGATCCTTGGCTTCTCAGAGGATCCTTTCTTTGTTCAAGAGGGCGCCCAGAACCATTTAGGTGTCTCAGGGAGTGCAGGAGATTATCCGTTAGCCTCCTGACCCCTCCCCTGTTTAGATCTGGGCCCTTTCCTTTGAACAGGTCGTCACGTTGCCAAAACAAGTTGAAGTTATCAATGAAGTGTACTCCTCTTGTCTCACAGGCCTTGGACAGCCATGTATTTATTGATATCCGTGTCGACCAATGGGAGCGCTCCTTTTTCCTGTAGCATCTGTGATTGGACAAAGCTTCTGTTCAGGACTGAAAATATTGATCATTTATTCAAATCCTTTTAAGGTTTTGTTTTTTCAGGTGATTCCTGTTACACTATGTGATCAGGTGATGAACAAAAGACAAGATAATCCTCACTTAAATATGTTGCTAAATAGGCCACTCCCTCATTCAGTGTCGGTTACAGACTTCAATAATTTAGCACGATAACTGAATCACAAAAATGCTCCGTGAACCTGCAGCAGGGAGGAGCTTCACAGGCTCCTTATGGAAAACGATGGATATTATGAAAGAAACAAAGCCTTACCATTTCTAGTGTTAGAGTATATTTGTCTGATAACTCCACAAACGTCGGAGTGCAGCAAATGAGATTTTTAGTCCAGGGTAAAAGCAGTAGGACGTTTGAGCCTTGTTTCAACAACATCCAAAATCAAAAAACTTACCCAAACACAAAATCTCTGTTTGTATTCTCCATTAATCCATCACATTGTGTTCTGTTCAAAGACTGTCTCTAAAATGAACTGTTCCCAGGACCTCAGCATCTTGTGAGTAATAACACACCTCCGTCCATTTATTGTTCCTGCCCTGACTTCCATTAAACCCATCTGTGGCAGAGGGGTGACCGTTTTTTTGGGACAGAGCGATCGATTTGACCCAAAGTCGTCCCGTCGCAGTGAAAACATCAGCTCACACCGGAGCAGGATTTATGACACTGTCCTCGTCCTTCAACGCGTTTCCTGCTGTTTCCAGAGATTTACTCAGAAACAGATCGTCCAGAGAGCAGGGGGCGGGGTCAGGCCTGCTTTTAGTGAGTGTTTGGTTTAATGTTGTTTTATAGTTTCAGTTTTTTTTTTTTTTTTTTTTCCTGGTTCAAGTCTGGGTTTGGTCTGAGCTGCAGTGCTATCATTTGTTCTACACACAGCTCCTTCCACAGCTTTATTAAAAGTGATTTTATTTAAGACAATGTGACAAACACCGACACAAACCACATACTGAACATAAGTCCATTCTCAACAAATACGGAAGGGTTTCCTCATGTTTTTATTTTCCATGTGTCATGTGACCCCCATCATCTTTAATCAAATCAAGAGAAAACAATAAAACTGATTCAAAATATTTATTCAATCAATGTACTCCTGCTTTGGTTTAGTCCTGGTTTAGTCCTGGTTTAGTCCTGGTTTAGACCTGGTTTAGACCTGGTTTAGTCCTGGTTTAGACCTGGTTTAGTCCTGGTTTAGACCTGGTTTAGTCCTGGTTTAGACCTGGTTTAGTCCTGGTTTAGACCTGGTTTAGACCTGGTTTAGTCCTGGTTTAGTCCTGGTTTAGACCTGGTTTAGACCTGGTTTAGTCCTGGTTTAGACCTGGTTTAGTCCTGGTTTAGACCTGGTTTAGACCTGGTTTAGTCCTGGTTTAGACCTGGTTTAGACCTGGTTTAGTCCTGGTTTAGACCTGGTTTTAGACCTGGTTTAGACCTGGTTTAGTTCTGGTTTAGTCCTGGTTTAGACCTGGTTTAGTTCTGGTTTAGACCCGGTTTAGACCCGGTTTAGACCTGGTTTAGTTCTGGTTTAGTTCTGGTTTAGTCCTGGTTTAGACCTGGTTTAGACCTGGTTTAGTCCTGGTTTAGTCCTGGTTTAGTCCTGGTTTAGACCTGGTTTAGTCCTGGTTTAGTCCTGGTTTAGTCCTGGTTTAGTCCTGGTTTAGTCCTGGTTTAGTCCTGGTTTAGTCCTGGTTTAGTCCTGGTTTAGTCCTGGTTTAGTCCTGGTTTAGTCCTGGTTTTAGACCTGGTTTAGTCCTGGTTTAGACCTGGTTTAGACCTGGTTTAGTCCTGGTTTAGACCTGGTTTAGTCCTGGTTTAGACCTGGTTTAGTCCTGGTTTAGTCCTGGTTTAGTCCTGGTTTAGTCCTGGTTTAGTCCTGGTTTAGTCCTGGTTTAGTCCTGGTTTAGACCTGGTTTAGACCTGGTTTAGTCCTGGTTTAGTCCTGGTTTAGACCTGGTTTAGTCCTGGTTTAGTCCTGGTTTAGTCCTGGTTTAGTCCTGGTTTAGACCTGGTTTAGTCCTGGTTTTAGACCTGGTTTAGTCCTGGTTTAGTCCTGGTTTAGACCTGGTTTAGTCCTGGTTTAGTCCTGGTTTTAGACCTGGTTTAGTCCTGGTTTAGACCTGGTTTAGTCCTGGTTTAGACCTGGTTTAGTCCTGGTTTAGTCCTGGTTTAGACCTGGTTTAGTCCTGGTTTAGTCCTGGTTTAGTCCTGGTTTAGTCCTGGTTTAGACCTGGTTTAGACCTGGTTTAGTCCTGGTTTAGACCTGGTTTAGTCCTGGTTTAGACCTGGTTTAGACCTGGTTTAGTTCTGGTTTAGACCTGGTTTAGACCTGGTTTAGTCCTGGTTTAGACCTGGTTTATACCTGATTTAGACCTGGTTTAGTCTTGGTTTAGACCTGGTTTTAGACCTGGTTTAGACCTGGTTTAGTTCTGGTTTAGTCCTGGTTTAGACCTGGTTTAGTCCTGGTTTAGACCTGGTTTAGACCTGGTTTAGTCCCGGTTTAGACCTGGTTTAGACCTGGTTTAGACCCGGTTTAGACCTGGTTTAGTCTTGGTTTAGACCTGGTTTAGACCTGGTTTAGTCCTGGTTTAGACCTGGTTTAGACCTGGTTTAGACCTGGTTTAGTTCTGGTTTAGTCCTGGTTTAGACCTGGTTTAGTCCTGGTTTAGTTCTGGTTTAGTCCTGGTTTAGACCTGGTTTAGACCCGGTTTAGACCTGGTTTAGACCTGGTTTAGTCCTGGTTTAGTCCTGGTTTAGACCTGGTTTAGTCCTGGTTTAGTCCTGGTTTAGACCTGGTTTAGACCTGGTTTAGACCTGGTTTAGTCCTGGTTTAGTCCTGGTTTAGACCTGGTTTAGACCTGGTTTAGATCTGGTTTAGTCCTGGTTTAGACCTGGTTTAGTCCTGGTTTAGACCTGGTTTAGTCCTGGTTTAGTCCTGGTTTAGTCCTGGTTTAGACCTGGTTTAGACCTGGTTTAGACCTGGTTTAGTCCTGGTTTAGACCTGGTTTAGTCCTGGTTTAGACCTGGTTTTGCTCTGTTGTTTAGGAGCGGTCTGAGTTTCTGTCAGAGACGGTCTTGACAAGGCCGGGAACAGGTTTTGACGTTGTTCAGACCTGAAGCGGGCCCAGCGTCGGTGGAGGCTGATAATGTTCTGATAGCATCAGTCTGAGACCAGATAAATCCCACGACTGCCGCTCAGGGCCGACCTTGAGCTGGACTCACACACGAGGTCTGACACGGTTTTAGAAGAAAACCTGGTCTAGACCCGGATCTGAGCCTAGTCTAAATCATTTAAACGTGGATTGTAACAGCATCAAAACCACAGGCTGTGGCTCATTGGGATAATTATATATATATATATATATAATTGTGTATGGTTTTGATCCTGTTACAATCCACGTTTAAATGACCTATTTTTTTATTCTAAGCCAGTCTTGTTTAACATAAATTTACAAAGCGAGCAGTGAAAATGTGTAAATCTGTGATAAATCATGTTCTTAACATGACCTCGTTGAGTCTGGATTAAAAATGAAACAAACTCCAGTGGCTCAGGTTTCTCACATCGATATTAATCCAACAGTATTTATGAGGATTTGTATCTATTGTTTAAATTAATATTCCTTTTCTGTTTGTTTTAGTTTTAAACAAAGAGAAAACATGGTTCATTTTTGTTCAAACAGAAAAGTCTCCAGGGATTTTCTCCAAACAAACCATGCATCATTAAAAACCTCTCCATTAATGTAAGATCTGTTAGACTCACAAAGACCAGGTTTAGACCCGCTTTAGACCTGATTTAGTCCTGGTTTAAACTTGAGCTCTTTTTAATTACAAAATGCAGACCTTTGTCTTTTTCTGCTCAAATGAAGCGGGATGGACTTGGCTGGGTTTAGTCCGGTGAGAGTCAGGTTCACGAGACGCTCTTTTGAACTTAGACCGATCTGATAATTATGAAAAACGAGCGTCTGATTTGTCCAGCCTCTTTACAACCGGGAACCTTCAGAACGGGCCAGAGTCCAGGATTAAACGGGTCCAAAACTCAGACTGGGCCAAACTTTGAAAGATCTTTAATATCTTACTCAGTTTTCAAAAGCACAGGTTCCGGCCAATAGCACCATAACCATCCTGTGAAAGTTCTTCAGGTCAGGACTAAACCAGGATTACCCAGGACCACAACCCGTCAGGACAGGACAGAATCTTCCCTCACCTTTGAGCAGTGGTGGACAATTATAGTAAATGTAATATACTGTACTTGTGTATGGTTTTTCCAGTATCTGTACTTTACTAAGTATTTCCATTAAGGGATACTTTTTTTTACTTCACTACATTTCAACGTTTAAATATCTTACTTTTTACTCAAGTACATTTTTAAAATTAGTAAATCTGTGTTTCCGTTAAATATTTTTGTAGAAGAAGACCTCAAAGAGTCTGGATCAATGGGAGTGTCAGGACCGGCTCAATAGAAGCCTCATTCTCCAACAGAGCTGATAAACATGAAAATGACAAATAAAAATACACCTGTGATTGTTTTATTAGTAATGGCTGACTCTGATTCTGACGAAACATCTACATTTAGAGTCTTTTCAGCCAGTGAAAGTGAGAATGAACGAGTGAGTGTCTCTGTGACTTGGACAATGGCGCGCTGCTCGTGCCTTTATCAGCGTCTCATAAAGCACCAGCTGTTTTTCCCACATTTTACCAAACATCAGCGAAAGTCCGGGAAACTAAAGCCGGGAAGCCGTTGCAGCACCTTTGCAGCTTTACCTTTAGCACAGGTGATGAAGCGGGATGGACTTGGCTGGATTTAGCCGTGGTGAGTAGTGAGGTGTCGAATAATGCGGCTTCTATTGACAGCTGTTTGGGACAAATCGTGTTGTTCATCCTGACACTTTACCCAGTCAGAGGAGGAGAGGCAGGGATAAACATAGTCAGAGAGAATGCGCTAATCAAGCGATCTTTAATATCTTACTCGGCTGTTGCACAGGTCCACACTCTAAAAACTACTAACTATGCCACATGGATGGATAAGAAAAGATTAAGCAACTGCAACCACACACATACAGTACATGTGTATATTTCTCATAACTATTTGCTTATGTTTTACTAGTTATGGTTTATTAGAAGTTGTAGTTATTCTTTATTTCAGAAAAATCTAATATGTTCATTAGTGTGTAAGTACTGAAAAAACATAACCGCCAATATATAATGTCATGGTATGCAAATTATATGCAAATTAGATGCTTAAAATTTATTTACTTAAATACTTTGGGTCAGGTCTGACATTTTTCTACTTTAGAGTAGGACTCTATCTCTTATCATTTTCAAACCACAGCCTTTTGAAATTTGGATCTCAAAAATCTGTATTTTTTAAATAATTCCTGGCACCTAAAGGGGGCAAGAGACTGACAAAAATTATAAGGGCATTATAGCCTAGTACTTGGATACTTAAGTACATTTGAAGGCAAATACTTTTGTACTTTTACTCAAGTGAAAGTTAAAAGGGAGTACTTTTACTTTTACTGAAGTAATATTTTACCTAGTGTATCTGTACTTTAACTCAAGTACTTGGTTTGTGTACTTCGTCCACCACTGCCTTTGAGGAAACACTAAATTAAACCAGAACTAAACCTGGATGTGATTCATTCATAAATCAATCTATCTAAAGAAATATCTAAGAATTAAGCAGGACTAGTCCATCACTAACCCTGAAGTCAATCAGAAAGGACGTGTTGTGTGAGATCAAACCAATGAGACAAAGTAATGAACAGTTCCAGGCCCTGGTTTGGATTTGAAACCTGACATTCCACAGATCATCGGAGCAGAAAAAACAGCTCCCTCTCGTCAGTGTGAGGTTATAAAGATATTTCCCCAGAGGCTCAGGATCTGTTTGCAGTCGCCGTCAGGCTTCGCACTCAGCCCACAGCGGAGGTCAGAGGTCATAGTCACAGCCCGCAGACTGAGGAGGAGTCTGGGGACAGCAGAGCCCTGTGGACACGACCAAGGACATGTTCCAAACAGAGACAGAACATTATCGTCCAATCAAGAGACACTTTAGATTCAAAGAGGAAGATTCTGGAAGAGGACGTTTAGATTCTCAGAGACGACTGCCCCGGACCGGAAAATGTTCTGGATCCAAACAAACAATCACCGGACATGTTTAAAGAAATGCTCTTTTTAACTCAGACCACAGGGCTTTTGGAAAATATTCTTATTGTAATTTCTTTGATCTAATATTACAGTTGTTTATCAAATCTAATATACTTTATTGTCCCAATGGTAAGCAGCTGCATAAGTACATATTTATATGTACACACAGCAACAGTACTGCAACCAGCCATTATCAGAGAAAAAACACCTAAAACCTGTTCAAATCCAGCTAGAACCTGTTCAAATCCATCTAAAACCTGTTCAAATCCAGCTAGAACCTGTTCAAATCCATCTAAAACCTGTTCAAATCCAGCTGTAACCTGTTCAAATCCAGCTAGAACCTGTTCAAATCCATCTAAAACCTGTTCAAATCCAGCTAGAACCTGTTCAAATCCATCTAAAACCTGTTCAAATCCAGCTAGAACCTGTTCAAATCCATCTAAAACCTGTTCAAATCCAGCTAGAACCTGTTCAAATCCAACTAAAACCTGTTCAAATCCATCTAAAACCTGTTCAAATCCAGCTGAAACCTGTTATAATCCAACTAAAACCTGTTCAGATCCAACTTCAGAAGAGGCAGTGTCCCTCAGAAACCTGTCTTTCGTCAGATGAAGAATGCCCTCTCTACAGAAACTCTTGGTTAAAGCACATTTGGGTCTGAATAAAGGCACTGTGTTAGTCCAGGCCTGTCACAGTCTGAATATAATGTCACACGGTGGATATTTTTCGGTCTGTTCTGGCGCCGCTCCGGACTCCCATCTGCTCCGAGGATTATGGGCCGGCGCTGCCAACAAACGGCCGCTCTCCAGAACCATCAGCTCCACTTGAACCGCTCTTCACTGGAGCCGGCGGTTTGGACCAGAGCTGCTTTTTTCTGCTGCTCTTACCTTTCACCTGTGTGTATTACCTCGACCTGTGTGACCTGGTTCAGACAAACACGGCTCTGAGGGACACCAGCCTCTCAACAACCGGACTGAACCTGGTCTAGACCCGGACTGAGCCTGGTCTAGACCCGGACTGAACCTGGTCTAGACCCGGACTGAACCTGGTGTTATTAATATTCATAAACTAATAATGATATAAAGTTGTTTATCTGCAGCTCGTCATAAACACAGACCCAGTTTAAGAGCATTCACTGCAAATGGCAGAGAAAAGGATTGTGGGTAATGAAAGGGCGGCAGTGATGGAGCAGGGACTTATGGGTAATGGGGCTCCACTTTCACAAAGATGGATGCTTTAATTAAAACTGAGAGAAATGATTGTGATCCAACGCTCGAGGAGGACGTTATTATCTGTAATAAATCCAGAGGTGTTTAAATATTGTGAGTGTCTCGATCAAAAACTGAGGCAAGTGTCGGTAAAAAGTGAGTCAAAAAAAATACCTCAATCAGCATTTGATGTCATTGGAAATTAAGTAAAAAGTAAAAAAAGGGAAGACACTGTGTTAAATATTCAACATAAAAACACCTGAAAAGAAACAAAATAGACCTAAAATTACCAAAATATTACAAAATGAAACCCAATACTAATTTGGTCACCTTAAAAATAAATCTAATAAAAATCAGAGATCATCATTTCGTTTTTTTTTTATGGTTAACATTCAGTTACTTTGCTGTTTTATGGAACTGTTCCTGAAAACTCATAACGGCAGTTATTAAAGCAAACTCAGAGGCAGAAGAAAACAGGAAGTAAGACATAAAAAGAGACAATTTAAAAAACAGTGTTATGGAATTAAAAAACAGCAGCAACTTGAATCTAATCAGACTTAATCATCACTTTAAGTCAACTCTTCTTTTTCTTTGTTCTAAAAGAGTTTTAACTCTGAAGCCTGTGTGCCGTTCGGTTTTGGACGGTGATCAGAAACAGCTCGGGACTAAAATGTGTCGGTGGGAGCCTCTCTTATCAGTCCAGAGCATCCTCTGAGCTTTGGGCCCTGATTCCTCAAGTGTTTCCTTTCATCCTTCCTCCTTTTCATCCTCCTCTGATCGTCTAAGGCTCCTCACTTAACCTCGGTCCCTTTTCCCTGAATCTGAGCAACGTCAGTTCTTTGTATCTGCTTTATTACATCCTACCATCATCATCAAAGAAACCAGTCTAAACCAGGTCTAAACCAGTTCTAAACTAGGTCTAAACCAGGTCTAAACTCAAACTAAAACAGGTCTAAGCCAGGTCTAAACCTGGACTGGTTTTTAGACCTGGTTTAGACCTGGTTTTCCTGAGAGATGGTCCTTTAAAGCGCTACAGAAATGTGAGAAAATGCAACAGGCCACAAATCTGTTTATCTTCCATAACTCCAGCGGTTCAGGACATAACGGCCTCATATGTGATTCCTCTGATAATCTGCTCTAATCCAGACGGGTTTTAATCCCGAGCCTGTGTTTTGGAGCGAAGCGCACAATGAGAGGCTGAAATGAGACGAGCCGGAGTCAGCGAGGCACAGATAATCGATAAAACTCAGGTTCAGCACCGTGTGACGACAACAACAGCCTCAGAGCCGAGAGAGAGAGGAGGGTTTAGGGAAGACCGAGACCTGGACCAAGACCGGGACTTTCAAAACAGGCCTGGATCTGAGAGGATTCAAGAGAATTATGATAACAATAAGGTTTTGTGTCTGAACTGTCAGTCATCGCTGAAGCAGGTGAGACAGAGTTTACTGTGAGGACTAAACCAGGTCTAAACCAGGACTAAACCAGGTCTAAACCGGGTCTAAACCGGGTCTAAACCAGGTCTAAAGCGGGTCTAAACCAGGTCTAAACCAGGAATAAACCGGGACTAAACTAGGTCTAAACCAGGTCTAAACCGGGTCTAAACCGGGTCTAAACCGGGTCTAAACCGGGTCTAAACCGGGTCTAAAGCGGGATTAAACCGGGTCTAAATTGGGTCTAAACCAGGTCTAAACCGGGTCTAAACCAGGAATAAACCGGGACTAAACTAGGTCTAAACCAGGTCTAAACCGGGTCTAAATTGGGTCTAAACCAGGTCTAAACCAGGTCTAAACCAGGAATAAACCGGGACTAAACTAGGTCTAAACCAGGTCTAAACCGGGTCTAAATTGGGTCTAAACCAGGTCTAAACCGGGTCTAAAGCGGGTCTAAACCAGGTCTAAACCAGGTCTAAAGCAGGACTAAAGCAGGAGCTGATGAGTCATCACACGGTGAAAAGGAGGTTGAGGTGTGTTTTTTGCTCGATCTACAGAAGGTGGGACATAATAAAAATAAACGAGGAGCTGCAGTAATAAGACATCTGTCCTGGTCACAACGCTGCGTTCACTGCTCAATGTTTGATGAGCAGAACTTGGCTGAACTCGAGCAGAAAGTCTCTGAGCTGAGGACAAACTGAGCACAGCAGCGTTTCCTCCAGACCCTCAAGGAACTCAGAAGAACTGACAGAAATACATATTTGAGGTTTATTCTGTTAAACGTATATTTACACATCTCCAGTGTTTTTCACAGAAGTGAGGCCCTAAAACTCGATTTAAAGTTCAGAAAACCAAAACCTGTTCAGATCCAGTCGTAGATCCACAGATGAAAAAAGCCTCTGTTTGTTTGTCTCTTTTGTTTTTTGCTCCGTCAGCTTCTGTTGCTTCGGGAGAAACGATGACTCGGCGATAAACTGAAAAACCGCGTTAAAGATAATGAGCTTCATGTCGGAGCGGCGCTAATGAAGCCGTTCACGGTTTAATCTGGTCCTAAATGAGTAAAAGTGTTTTTGCCCTGAAGCGTCCAGACTCACTGCCTCCATTTATTAAAAATATATTCAATAAAACACAGAAGATTATTCACCTGCAACAAATTCATTATCTTTAGACGATTTAATACCAGCAGTAAAAGACTTCATTTGACTTTAACAGCTTCAGTTCTTCTTTAGTTCTTGCTTTGATTGTGTTTTGTCCATTTCCTGACATTTTGTCCTGGTTTAGACCTGGTTTATCCTGGTCCATCCCGGTCCTGGTTTAGACCTGGTTTATCCTGGTCCATCCCGGTCCTGGTTTAGACCCGGTTTATCCTGGTCCTTCTTGGTCCTGGTGTAGACCTGGTTTATCCTGGTCCTTCTTGGTCCTGGTTTAGACCCGGTTTATCCTGGTCCATCCCGGTCCTGGTGTAGACCTGGTTTATCCTGGTCCTTCCTGGTCCTGGTTTTTTTAACAGTGGCCGATTCAACAAAACATATCTTTAAAAAGTCTTAAATAAGTGTTCTCCACTTCTTCTCTGTGGATTATAACAGTTCTTTCTCGACAAGTGAAAGAAGAAAATTAAGAATCCATGATTGTAACATAGATTCATATGATCCTCTGATTATGGAAACATGATTATAACATAGATTCATATGATCCTCTGATTATGGAAACATGATTATAACATAGATACTTATGATCCTCTGATTATGGAAACATGATTATAACATAGATACATATGATCCTCTGATTATGGAAACATGATTATAACATAGATTCATATGATCCTCTGATTATGGAAACATGATTATAACATAGATTCATATGATCCTCTGATTATGGAAACATGATTATAACATAGATACATATGATCAGTTTCCTTTTCTGTCGAACCAGCCTCAGTTTAACGAGGCCTGCAGCGTCTCCTCGACTCCAGCCTCGACCACACCGCAGCAATTACACTAATCACAGCCGAGCGAGGGTTTGTGCTCGGAGCGGTGGTGGGGGATGGGTGACTCATTCCCCTGCAGCAGTGTCATCTGTGACTCCAGTGAGTCACAGTTTCATCGGCTGCTAAATGAAGCCTGGCCTCGGTTTAGACACTGACTCCAGGAGACGCTAATGAGACTTTACTGAGACACCGAGAAGACTGGTCTTGGTCCTGGTTTAGTCCTGGTTTAGACCTGGTTTAGTCCAGGTTTAGTCCAGGTTTAGTCCAGGTTTAGTCCTGGTCTGGAGCTGGTTTAGTCCAGGTTTAGTCCAGGTTTAGTCCTGGTTTAGTCCTGGTTTAGTCCTGGTCTGGAGCTGGTTTTAAGACTAAGTAAGACGAAGGTGATAGTGTTCGGCTGAAATGAGGCTGAAAGGGAAATTGTCTCAAGCCTTTATTAAAATATTACAACTTATTATAAAGTATTTAATTGAAATAAAGACATAAATAATTCTGTGACCTTTCACCTGAACCCATCGAGCCTGTTGATTTAATGTGTTTTAGATCGTGTTAATAATGTGTTATAGATCGTGTTAATAATGTGTTATAGATCGTGTTAATAATGTGTTATAGATCGTGTTAATAATATGTTATAGATCGTGTTAATAATGTGTTATAGATTGTGTTAATAATGTTATAGATTGTGTTAATACTGTGTTATAGATTATGTTAATAATGTGTTATAGATCGTGTTAATAATATGTTATAGATCGTGTTAATAATATGTTATAGATCGTGTTAATAATGTGTTATAGATCGTGTTAATAATATGTTATAGATCGTGTTAATAATATGTTATAGATCGTGTTAATAATATGTTATAGATCGTGTTAATAATATGTTATAGATCGTGTTAATAATATGTTATAGATCGTGTTAATGTGTTATAGATCGTGTTAATAATATGTTATAGATCGTGTTAATAATGTGTTATAGATCGTGTTAATAATATGTTATAGATCGTGTTAATAATGTGTTATAGATCGTGTTAATAATGTGTTATAGATCGTGTTAATGTGTTATAGATTTTGTTAATAATGTGTTATAGATCGTGTTAATAATGTGTTATAGATCGTGTTAATAATATGTTATAGATCGTGTTAATAATGTGTTATAGATCGTGTTAATAATGTGTTATAGATCGTGTTAATAATGTGTTATAGATCGTGTTAATAATATGTTATAGATCGTGTTAATAATGTGTTATAGATTGTGTTAATAATATGTTATAGATCGTGTTAATACTGTGTTATAGATTGTGTTAATATGTTATAGATCGTGTTAATAATGTGTTATAGATTGTGTTAATAATGTGTTATAGATCGTGTTAATAATATGTTATAGATCGTGTTAATAATGTGTTATAGATTGTGTTAATAATATGTTATAGATCGTGTTAATAATGTGTTATAGATCGTGTTAATATGTTATAGATCGTGTTAATAATGTGTTATAGATCGTGTTAATAATATGTTATAGATCGTGTTAATAATATGTTATAGATCGTGTTAATAATGTGTTATAGATCGTGTTAATAATATGTTATAGATCGTGTTAATGTGTTATAGATTGTGTTAATAATATGTTATAGATTGTGTTAATAATGTGTTATAGATCGTGTTAATAATATGTTATAGATCGTGTTAATGTGTTATAGATCGTGTTAATAATGTGTTATAGATCGTGTTAATAATATGTTATAGATCGTGTTAATAATATGTTATAGATCGTGTTAATAATGTGTTATAGATCGTGTTAATATGTTATAGATTGTGTTAATATGTTATAGATCGTGTTAATAATGTGTTATAGATCGTGTTAATATGTTATAGATCGTGTTAATAATATGTTATAGATCGTGTTAATATGTTATAGATCGTGTTAATATGTTATAGATCGTGTTAATAATATGTTATAGATCGTGTTAATATGTTATAGATCGTGTTAATAATATGTTATAGATCGTGTTAATATATGTTATAGATCGTGTTAATAATATGTTATAGATCGTGTTAATATGTTATAGATCGTGTTAATAATGTGTTATAGATCGTGTTAATATGTTATAGATCGTGTTAATAATATGTTATAGATCGTGTTAATAATATGTTATAGATCGTGTTAATAATATGTTATAGATCGTGTTAATAATATGTTATAGATCGTGTTAATATGTTATAGATCGTGTTAATAATATGTTATAGATCGTGTTAATATGTTATAGATCGTGTTAATATGTTATAGATCGTGTTAATAATATGTTATAGATCGTGTTAATAATATGTTATAGATCGTGTTAATATGTTATAGATCGTGTTAATAATATGTTATAGATCGTGTTAATAATATGTTATAGATCGTGTTAATAATATGTTATAGATCGTGTTAATAATATGTTATAGATCGTGTTAATAATATGTTATAGATCGTGTTAATAATATGTTATAGATCGTGTTAATAATATGTTATAGATCGTGTTAATAATATGTTATAGATCGTGTTAATAATATGTTATAGATCGTGTTAATATGTTATAGATCGTGTTAATAATATGTTATAGATCGTGTTAATAATATGTTAAAGATCGTGTTAATAATATGTTATAGATCGTGTTAATAATATGTTATAGATCGTGTTAATAATATGTTATAGATCGTGTTAATATGTTATAGATCGTGTTAATAATATGTTATAGATCGTGTTAATATGTTATAGATCGTGTTAATATGTTATAGATCGTGTTAATAATATGTTATAGATCGTGTTAATAATGTGTTATAGATCGTGTTAATATGTTATAGATCGTGTTAATAATATGTTATAGATCGTGTTAATAATATGTTATAGATCGTGTTAATAATATGTTATAGATCGTGTTAATAATATGTTATAGATCGTGTTAATAATATGTTATAGATCGTGTTAATATGTTATAGATCGTGTTAATAATGTGTTATAGATCGTGTTAATATGTTATAGATCGTGTTAATATGTTATAGATCGTGTTAATAATATGTTATAGATCGTGTTAATAATATGTTATAGATCGTGTTAATATGTTATAGATCGTGTTAATATGTTATAGATCGTGTTAATAATGTGTTATAGATCGTGTTAATATGTTATAGATTGTGTTAATAATATGTTATAGATCGTGTTAATAATATGTTATAGATCGTGTTAATAATATGTTATAGATCGTGTTAATAATATGTTATAGATCGTGTTAATAATATGTTATAGATCGTGTTAATAATATGTTATAGATCGTGTTAATAATGTGTTATAGATCGTGTTAATAATGTGTTATAGATCGTGTTAATAATGTGTTATAGATCGCGTTAATAATATGTTATAGATCGTGTTAATATGTTATAGATCGTGTTAATATGTTATAGATCGTGTTAATAATGTGTTATAGATCGTGTTAATAATATGTTATAGATCGTGTTAATATGTTATAGATCGTGTTAATATGTTATAGATCGTGTTAATAATGTGTTATAGATCGTGTTAATAATATGTTATAGATCGTGTTAATAATATGTTATAGATCGTGTTAATAATGTGTTATAGATCGTGTTAATAATGTGTTATAGATCGTGTTAATAATATGTTATAGATCGCGTTAATAATATGTTATAGATCGCGTTAATAATATGTTATAGATCGTGTTAATATGTTATAGATCGTGTTAATATGTTATAGATCGTGTTAATAATGTGTTATAGATCATGTTAATAATATGTTATAGATCGTGTTAATATGTTATAGATCGTGTTAATATGTTATAGATCGTGTTAATAATATGTTATAGATCGTGTTAATAATATGTTATAGATCGTGTTAATATGTTATAGATCGTGTTAATATGTTATAGATCGTGTTAATAATGTGTTATAGATCGTGTTAATAATATGTTATAGATCGTGTTAATAATGTGTTATAGATCGTGTTAATATGTTATAGATCGTGTTAATAATATGTTATAGATCGTGTTAATAATATGTTATAGATCGTGTTAATAATATGTTATAGATCGTGTTAATAATGTGTTATAGATTGTGTTTGTGTGAAGAATATGTGAACCTTGAGAGTAAAAGAGAATTTTCTTTCCTTGTTTACAGTGAGAGACAATAAAGTTAATTTAATTCAATTCAATCCAACTCTTGCTCCAGCCTCGTCCTCCAGAGGAAGACCGCTCCGTTTAAGCCCCGCAGTTTTCCTTCAGGTCCGGTTTAGCTCTTTTCTCCTGAAGTGCCTCTGTCGAGACGTAAAGGTCAAAACTAGAATCTAAACCTCGTGTTTCTGCTCATATTCCTCTGACACCAGCATTTACCCAGAAACCTCAGCAGCACAAACCTGTCCACCTCTGGTCTGACCTGGTTTTACCTGGTCTAATCTGCTCTAACCTGCTCTAACCTGGTCTAACCTGCTCTAACCTGGTCTAATCTGGTCTAACCTGCTCTAACCTGGTTTTACCTGGTCTAACCTGGTCTAACCTGCTCTAACCTGCTCTAACCTGGTCTAACCTGCTCTAACCTGGTCTAACCTGCTCTAACCTGCTCTAACCTGCTCTTACCTGGTCTAACCTGGTCTAACCTGGTCTAACCTGCTCTAACCTGCTCTTACCTGGTCTAACCTGCTCTAACCTGGTCTAATCTGGTCTAACCTGCTCTAACCTGGTCTTACCTGGTCTAACCTGCTCTAACCTGGTCTAATCTGGTCTAACCTGCTCTAACCTGCTCTAACCTGCTCTAACCTGGTCTAACCTGCTCTAACCTGGTCTAATCTGGTCTAACCTGCTCTAACCTGGTCCAACCTGCTCTAACCTGCTCTAACCTGGTCTAACCTGCTCTAACCTAGTCTAATCTGGTCTAACCTGCTCTAACCTGGTCTTACCTGGTCTAACCTGCTCTAACCTGGTCTAATCTGCTCTAACCTGCTCTAACCTGGTCCAACCTGCTCTAACCTGCTCTAACCTGGTCTAACCTGCTCTAACCTGGTCTTACCTGGTCTAACCTGGTCTTACCTGGTCTAACCTGCTCTAACCTGCTCTAACCTGGTCTAATCTGCTCTAACCTGCTCTAACCTGGTCTAATCTGGTCTAACCTGCTCTAACCTGGTCTAATCTGGTCTAACCTGGTCTAATCTGGTCTAATCTGGTCTAACCTGGTCTAATCTGGTCTAACCTGGTCTAACCTTATCAAACCTGCTCTAACCTTTTTTTTCAAAGAAGCAGGTTTGAGCACATTGTGAATTTTTTTTTAGCTTTCAATAAAACATTTACTCACTTTACATTTAAATAATGAATAATAATAATAAATTAAAGCCGCAAGCGGCAATAAAGGCCCTCGCCTCCCTTGAGACCGCGGGGACACATATATTCGGAGGATTGCATGTCGTGCTTTAAAGCAAATTTGGAGCTGTTTAGATGAAAACCCTTTAGCACAAAGTGTACGATTTAGGTGGTCATGTATTCCACCCAACATAGTAGATTTTCTGTTGAGTTTACAGTATGGCTGTAATAAACTTTTCTGTTTGCCTTAAGGTGTCCTATGGATGTACCAAGTTTTGTATTTCTACATTGGAAAAATTTACTTTCATTTTCCATAGAACCAATTATTTTGACTTTTCTAGGGGTTGCCACTGAGTCATTTTTCATATTTTTTTTTCGGGGACTTCAAATACATAAATTTTTCGCTGGGCTTGAAATCTGGGACCAATAAAAATGACTTTTAGTTGTACGTTTACTGGGTTAAATTGAGGATCATTTTGCAGAAGAAATATGATAAAAAAATATATACCGAATTATAATAAAAAAAAATATAACTCGAGCAAAAAAGTCTAGAAAAACGCTTGTCTATTTTACATACATGTGTTTAGCTCATTTTGCCCAAGTTTGGTGTCTGTGGAATGAAGCAGCTATTTTTGTTGTTTTTAAAAAGAGGTGTATTCTAAGTCGGACCAAATTTTCAATTCAAAATGGCCGCCTTCCCGTGTGTGATAGGGTGTGGTTCCCATTGGCTTTTTTGTTCATAAGCCCATGCTGGATGTGTGTACCAAGTTTAATTTGCCTACGACAAACTAAAATTTTCACTTCCCATTGACTTTTTCCAAATATTTGGGACGTTGCTATGGCAACACATTTATAGATAGGGGGTGGTTGTCATTGGCGTATTTTTTTTTTTCGGGGACTTCAAATACATTAATTTTTCGACGAGCTTGAAGTCTGGGACCAATAAAAATGACTTTTCGTGCATGTTCACTGGTTCAAATTTAGGATCATTTTGCAGAAAAAAAATAAATAAATAAATAAAATAATCCGAGAAAAAACAATAGGCCCCCCCGGTCATCACCAGCTCGGGCCTAATAAATGGTCTTAAAAACAAAAATCACACACATATGTTTTCTGATTCGTAACTAACTTTGGGACTCGACTCGGACTCGAAGACTGAGGTGATCTGAATAATCTGAATAATCATCTCTCGAAAGTGTCAAGACTCTTAATTATACATTATACATTTACAGGATTTATATTGTTGATCAGAAAATTAATCATTAATCATATCTTTGTCCCAAAGATTGACATTGGACTGGAATAATGTTTCCATCTCCAGCTTTTTCCAAAATAATACTCTCTTTTTTTTATTTCATCATCCTTAAGTACTTTTGTCTTAGTTTAGATTCAGACAATTTTTAGTCCTGGTTTTGTTCTCGTCCAGTCTTTATTTGAACTTGTTTAAAGCTAAATTAATCCTAGTTTTTACTAAAACCACATCTGCAGCTGGTCTGGACGTGCTTTTAGGTTTCAACCCGTCGTCTCTGTAACTGTTGGATATTAATCTGTTTAATGAAGTGGACAGAACAGTCACTGGCTCCGATGAGTTTATGATCCAGACTCAGGTCTTGAACAGGTCTAAGGTCTCTGCTCGAGGATTTGTTTTTGATGTAAAAAGTGTAAGAATAATGTAGATTTCTGTTCGGTTCATTCATGAGATATTAAATTGTATTATGTATGTTTCCTTTCACTCTCTATTCTTGTTGAATCCACCTGCAGTTACCCACAATGCAGCAGTAAAAGAAGCTGAAGCTGTTAAAGGCAGGTCAGAGGTTCGAGTCCTCTCTTGTCTGTCACTCGCTCCAGTGGCTTTATGACTCGGGTCCCACTGGAGTTAAAGCTGCTGCTGAAGTCTCTGGATAAATGCTCTCAACTGAACCAGCCTTAAAAACTCTGGGTTAATCCTGGGCTCGTGTTGACACTAGAGGATGTAATAAATTGTTTTTAAATTAGACTGTAGGTTTTCAGCTTTTTTAAACTAGTTATAGCCAGAGTTGGGTTTTTTCAGCATAAAACTAGATGTGGACAGGTTTAAAGTGCTTTTACTTTAATCTGGTTTGAGTGGGACTCATGTCTCTGTGATTGGTCCTGAGCGGACTCATGTGTCTGTGATTGGTCCTGAGTGGATTCATGTCTCTGTGATTGGTCCTGAGCGGACTCCTGACGATGTGATTGGTCGTGAGCTGACTCATGTCTCTGTGATTGGTCCAGAGTGGACTGCTGACAATGTGATTGGTCCAGAGTGGACTCATGTCTCTTTGATTGGTCCAGAGTGGACTCCTGACAATGTGATTGGTCCAGAGTGGACTCATGTGTCTGTGATTGGTCCTGAGTGGATTCATGTCTCTTTGATTGGTCCTGAGCGGACTCCTGACGATGTGATTGGTCGTGAGCTGACTCATGTCTCTGTGATTGGTCCAGAGTGGACTGCTGACAATGTGATTGGTCCAGAGTGGACTCATGTCTCTGTGATTGGTCCAGAGTGGACTGCTGACAATGTGATTGGTCCAGAGTGGACTCATGTCTCTTTGATTGGTCCAGAGTGGACTCCTGACAATGTGATTGGTCCAGAGTGGACTCATGTCTCTTTGATTGGTCCAGAGTGGACTCCTGACAATGTGATTGGTCCAGAGTGGACTCATGTCTCTGTGATTGGTCCAGAGTGGACTGCTGACAATGTGATTGGTCCAGAGTGGACTCATGTGTCTGTGATTGGTCCAGAGTGGACTCCTGACAATGTGATTGGTCCAGAGTGGACTCATGTCTCTGTGATTGGTCCAGAGTGGACTGCTGACAATGTGATTGGTCCAGAGTGGACTCATGTGTCTGTGATTGGTCCAGAGTGGACTCCTGACAATGTGATTGGTCCAGAGTGGACTCATGTCTCTGTGATTGGTCCAGAGTGGACTGCTGACAATGTGATTGGTCCAGAGTGGACTCATGTCTCTTTGATTGGTCCAGAGTGGACTGCTGACAATGTGATTGGTCCAGAGTGGACTCATGTCTCTGTGATTGGTCCAGAGTGGACTGCTGACAATTTGATTGGTCCAGAGTGGACTCCTGACAATGTGATTGGTCCAGAGTGGACTGCTGACAATGTGATTGGTCCAGAGTGTACTCCTGACAATGTGATTGGTCCTGAGTGGATTCATGTCTCTGTGATTGGTCCAGAGTGGACTCATGTCTCTGTGATTGGTCCAGAGTGGACTCATGTCTCTGTGATTGGTCCTGAGTGGCTTCATGTCTCTGTGATTGGTCCAGAGTGGACTCCTGACGATGTGATTGGTCCAGAGTGGACTCCTGACGATGTGATTGGTCATGTTCTACCTGCTGCACTGACAGAATGCTGACTGCTGATTTTTGATAAATGTTGGTCTTGTTTTGCTGCGACTACAGCCGTCATCCTGGGATCATATTTTTTCTGTAAGCCCACATTTAAGTGTTGAAGTCTAACCTCCTCTTGTGTCTCCTGACCTTTAGCCTGTGAGCTGATGAACCAGGGCATCTTGGCGCTGGTCTCGTCCACCGGTTGTGCGTCGGCGAGTGCTCTCCAGTCTCTGACCGACGCCATGCACATCCCTCACCTGTTCATCCAGAGGAGCAGCGACGGCTCCCCGAGAACGGCCTGTCGCTTCAACCCCAGCCCCGGAGGACAGCGCTACACCCTCGCAGCCCGGCCCCCCGTCCGACTCAACCAGGTCATGCTCAGTCTGGTGGACGAGCTCGGCTGGAAGAAGTTCATTGTGTTTTATGACATTGAATACGGTAAGAGTTGTAGCTCTCAGAGTTTGAGCTGGACGCATGTTCATTTATTTAGTTATTTAGATGTTGGAGAAATATATCTAGTCTCTGGTTTATTGCTTTGTTTTTATCTTGACAAGCAAACACTGTGGAGAACAAACTGAGAGTTTCCTTCTCTGTTTAAAATCCAAGAAGACCTGATCCTGTGCGTTGTGTTTAATCCAGTGAAGAACTCGATTATTAGGGTTAGGACACATACAGCTGCCTTAGGGCACGGTTAGGCTGTGTAAAGTAAACAGACTCAAAATGACTTTATTGTTACCTTCTGAAAGGATACGTGCATTAGTCCAGTATTATTCACAAGCTAAAGTTTACATAAAGTTTCTGTTGTTCTATTAAACAGCTGCTTCAGAATCTACAGGAATCTGAAAGTTCTATTGAAAATAAACCTTTTGTTCTCTACATGATTTTTTTGAAGGCAGTAACACTGGGCTGAATGGTGTTACTGGAGCAAGATAAATGAGGAATATACAAGTCATGTCCATGTTTCTGCAAATCCAGAGATATTTCTGAAAATAAATGATGAATCAAATAATGATGAAAGCAAAGACATAAGTGCATAATCTAAGAAGGCTAATTCTCATTATCAAAAACATATTTTTTTAAAGGCAGTGGTCGAGTCTTCGTTGTGAAGGGTTTGTTTGTTTGTTTTTCTTTTCGGCCCAAAAAGAGTTGTCTTTCTAAAGGTCATGTTTCCAGCTGTGGAAAAAAACAGGACGTCCTGCTGCGTCTGAAAACTGAAAAGAACCACAGAGACCTGACCGATCCACAGGCTCAGACCGGACACGCTGCTCAGACCTGGTTTTACAAGAACAGTGAGAAACAGACAAGGATACAAACACCAGAGGCTTGTAGGAACACGGCCAACACAGCTGGACACGAGGCTGGGCTTTTTACTCGATTAGAGCCGAGCTAGAGACAACAGGAACAGACAGGCCTGGTTCGGCCGAGTGGATTCCTCTGGGTTCTGCTCAGATGGGTTGGTCAGGTCCTCTTCAATAGTTCGTACTCATTTCTTATCCACATTAAGGAAGGAGTTAAAAAAAAAAAAAAACATCCGTATCTTTATTGTTTGACCTAAAACTGAGAAAAGGATTGTCGTACAAACATTGTGATGCCTGTGAGGTAGAAAGAGGGAACAGAGAGAGGTTCTGGTGGAGATTCTTTAATCTTCATCAGCGTCTGACAGCGCTGTGTTCAGAGACAAAACAAAGCCCATCTGCTCCAGACGCAACAGACGCTGATCACAATAAATGACCCACAGCTCGGACCAGAACAAACAGACTGGGTGTACTTCCAACCAAAAGTCTTTTTATACAATAAGAATATTATGAGAGACCGATTAAAAAAGTTATTAAGAAGACACAACTGAGCACTGCTGGAGAGGAAGCACAGTCCACACGATGTTTTAACCTTTGAGGGAAATCCAATCCAATAAAGTGCTCTAGTTTAGTTTAATAAATAAACACAGTGTTCTCAATAAGAACTAAACATTATCAATAAAGCCATGTATACTTTAGTGTTTGACCTGCTCTTATCTCTTCTTCTTTGTCTCAGAAACAGACACAATAAAGACAAACAGAAGTCTGCAATATTTTCATCGAAAAACGTCGGAACTATCACGAGAATTTTAACAATCAAGATTATGAAAGAATGTTTGCATTATAAATATCATCTGTATTTTTATTTTATTTTTTCATAAAAAGTGTGCACCAGAAACCTTAGCGCAGCCTTTCTCAAAGTGGGTGCCGCTGCACTAGTGCCCCTGACTGTGTCAGGGTGCCGTAAAACATTACGTAGGCTAAAAAAATAAAAATGCTTTCGCGTTGGCTTGCACTGAGCCAGAGACAGGCGCGCTCAGAGCTGTCATATATCACAACTTTTCTGAACTGCCCCTGCGGCGGCGATGGCGGCGCCCATCGTGCATAGCTCAACTAACGCGATCGTTATAAAGGTGTTTAAACGACAAAACACTTACACTTGTATATATTTGACAATCGGAATATCAGAACTGAGCTTTTCAAGCCTGACTTACATCAAGAACAAGTACAGGGAGCGACTGAGGACTGTGGACCAGGAGCTCCGTGTCTGCCTCTCATCCATACCTGCCAGGATAGGGCGGCTGTGTGCGTCGCACCAGGCTCACGTCTCTCATTGATTGTGGTCACCCCCACCCCCGGCTTGTGTGAGCGCATATGTGCGCTGCATGCGCGCATGTAGATCTTTCTCCATCTCTCGTTGCGGATTATTTTTGTGTGTGTGGGTGTGTGTGCATGCGCTTATAGCACGGAAGAAAACAAGCACTTAATGGAAAAACATTCCTGCTTATCTCTGGTGCATGGAACATGGATCTTTTTCTTATCGTATTGTATCTGATTTTTTTATTTTGTTACGTCTGCCCCTTTTTATTTTATTTTAACTGCATCCTGCACTTCAGTTTAGTTCTCCTGGTCAGGATTTGTTGTTGGATTCTTGTATTGTGCGGTCCACCTCTTACGGTTTTATGGCATTTGTGTCTCTGATTAATTATTTTGTGAATTACTTTGCAAACCAGTGTTTTTAAAGGTGCTATAAAGTAGTTGTTATTATTATTGTTATTGTTATTTACAGTTCGTATTATGCTCTGTTCATTACTGTCCTGTCTAAATAAACAGGACATTTGCATTTAAATTTGGGTTATGCAGTGTTTTTAAATTATATTTTAAACTGGGGTGCCTTGAAATTTTATGCATTTTTGAAAGGTGCCCTGACTGAAAAAAGTTTGAGAAAGGCTGCCTTAGCGTAACCCGAGAGCTCCCTGCGGCTCAATGTCGTCACTATTTGGGGATTTAAGAGTGAGAAATACCAGTGTTTTATCGTCTTTGTTTGTGTATTGTTGTTGGAAAACCAAGAATGGTCCATTAAATATTCATTAGGAGGAGAAAATTAATCTTATGTGTTAATTTTGTATACAGACGTTTGTCAGCAGGGTTTTCAGCAGGTGATGTCAATAAACTCCAAATAAATGGAGCTGTTTTCCACAAGTGTCTGTTGTTTCTGAGAAAATCCATGTGAAAGTTGCAGATTAAATATCCTGCGAGGGATAAACTGAGAAACAGACAGCGTTTAATCAGGTTGAATTATTTTCAAATATCTCTGAACAGAGGGCTTATAACATGAGCAAAACTAGGACCAAAACTAGGACCAAACCAAGACCAAAACTAGGACCAAACCAGGACCAAAACTAGAACCAAACCAGGACCAAAACTAGGACCAAACCAAGACCAAAACTAGGACCAAACCAGGACCAAAACTAGGACCAAACCAAGACCAAAACTAGGACCAAACCAGGACCAAAACTAGGACCAAACCAGGACCAAAACTAGGACCAAACCAAGACCAAAACTAGGACCAAACCAGGACCAAAACTAGGACCAAACCAAGACCAAAACTAGAACCAAACCAAGACCAAAACTAGGACCAAACCAGGACCAAAACTAGGACCAAACCAAGACCAAAACTAGGACCAAACCAGGACAAAAACTAGGACCAAACCAGGACCAAAACTAGGACCAACCCAGGACCAAAACTAGGACCAAACCAAGACCAAAACTAGAACCAAACCAAGACCAAAACTAGGACCAAACCAGGACCAAAACTAGGACCAAACCAAGACCAAAACTAGGACCAAACCAGGACCAAAACTAGGACCAAACCAAGACCAAAACTAGGACCAAACCAGGACAAAAACTGGGACCAAACCAGGACCAAAACTAGGACCAACCCAGGACCAAAACTAGGACCAAACCAAGACAAAACCAAGACCAAAACTAGGATCAAATCAGGACCAAAACTAGGACCAAACCAAGACCAAAACTAGGACCAAAACTAGGACCAAAACTAGGACCAAACCAAGACCAAAACTAGGACCAAACCAGGACAAAAACTAGGACCAAACCAGGACCAAAACTAGGACCAAACCAAGACAAAACCAAGACCAAAACTAGAACCAAACCAAGACCAAAACTAGAACCAAACCAGGATCAAAACTAGGACCAAACCAAGACCAAAACTAGGACCAAACCAAGACCAAAACTAGAACCAAACCAGGACCAAATCTAGGACCAAAACTAGGACCAAACCAGGACTAAAACTAGGACCAAACCAGGACTAAAACTAGGACCAAACCAGGACCAAAACTAGGACCAAACCAAGACCAAAACTAGAACCAAACCAAGACCAAAACTAGGACCAAAGCAAGACCAAAACTAGGACCAAAGCAAGACCAAAACTAGAACCAAACCAGGACCAAAACTAGAACCAAACCAAGACCAAAATTAGAACCAAACCAAGACCAAAACTAGGACCAAACCAGGACCAAAACTAGAACTAAACCAGGACCAAAACTAGGACCAAACCAAGACCAAAACTAGAACCAAACCAGGACCAAAACTAGGACCCAAACTAGGACCAAACCAAGACCAAAACTAGGACCAAACCAAGACCAAAACTAGGACCAAACCAAGACCAAGACTAGGACTAAACCAGGACCAAAACTAGGACCAAACCAGGACCAAAACTAGAACCAAACCAAGACCAAAACTAGGACCAAACCAGGACTAAACCTAGGACCAAACCAAGACCAAAACTATGACCATACCAGGACCAAAACTAGAACCAAACCAGGACCAAATCTAGGACCAAACCAGGACTAAACCAGGACTGAACCAGGAAGGTCTGCTCGTGTTATAATATCAATTTAATTCTCCGTCAAACCCGATTGTTTCTTATCAATCCTCGGTGGTTTTAAACCCGGAGCATTTAAAGGTTATTAAAGGTGCGTATCTGTTCTCGCTGCTGGCTCTGTTTGTCTTCACGTTGTCCTTTAAGTGTCTTTAGAACTCTCTCTGCTCTGACTCTGTCTGTGTTTAATAAAAGCAGTGTTTAAGGCTCAGTTTTTAAAACAACTGCAGTTTAGACCAGGGCGTTCTTCCTTCCCTGACACCCATTACTTTTGAATTTGTGGTTTAGGTTCAGGTTTTTATAAAAGGTTTTAAACTCAAGCTACAGTAAATCCAAAATGGATACTAAACCACATTTCATTTGTACAACTTGGTTTGATGAATATTTAATGGAGCGTTCTTGGTTTTCCAACGACGATACACGAACAAGAGCCGATAAAACAATGGTATTTCTCACTTTTAAATCCCCAAATAGTGACAACATGAAGTAGCGTGGAATCGCAGGGAGCTCTCGTGTTTCTGCTGCTGACGATTTCTGTTGTCTATATTTAAGTAACGACACAGATCTGATGAAGCCTCACGAGAAAAACAAGAGCTAAACACCGCCTGTAAAAGATTAAAATGTGCAGAAAGAGAAGCACTAAGAGGAAGAGGGAGTGGGACTGAAGCATTGACTAGACCTTAGGTGAACCTTTTATCGACCATTTCCTGACCTTCATCTGCAGCTCTTACAACAATTAAATCCATTTTCCTAATTGATCTGGACTCAGTGGGACTCGGTTCTGTTTCCTTTCAGGCTCCTTTAATTGTCCTTTAATTACGACGGAGCGGCGTTCACCCCTCATTGGTCTAAACCGGCAGGAGATTAAGCCTCACTTACATCGGACATATTTAAAGCCGCACGAGGCAAGACAAAGCGTCGCCGGCTCATTGGGCCCAGCTCGTTAGCGTCTCCGTCGAAAGCAGTGGAAACACAAAGCCGGCTCGGTTTGACTCCACCGAGTGGAGTCCGTGGAAAAAAAGAAGACGGAGAGCTCTGGGAAAAGGGCAGAAAGTTTCTGTAAAATTATTCTGCTGATTATAAACTGATTATGAGCATGATGAGCATGATCCACTAAAGTTGGGCTGTAAACATCAAGAAAATAATTTTGGATTTGTTCAAATGTTGTCTATAATTCACTTTAAAGATACATAATGGTTGAAGTTGGATTTAGTTTGAATTTGAAAATGGTTTTGCAAGAATAGTTTTAGATGTTTTGTTTTTCTCTTGTTTTTGGTCGACTGCAGCTAAACATAAGCTTTAGTCCATCATTATTTCTTCCTCTCAGAGGCCCATTATGTTTTTCTTTTATACATCACTCACAACAGAAGCCAAGGTCCCTCTGACTCGAGACTTATATTGACAGAACAAAATCGTATTGAATGCATGAGGAAGGTTTAGTTCACAAAAACACATCATCATTTCTAAATCTTGGCTGTAAAAATGGCAAGAAAATAAAGTTATGGCTGATTTATGAAGGAACAATTACTAAACGCTCTTGGGAGCACTTTTAATTTTCTATCATTATTCTAGCACTTTCTATTGTCATCTACTCTTTTTTCATATTTTTAATAAAAAAAGTAATGGTTAAGGTACAAAAGCCCACAAATAAAGACTATAGACTAGACTAGGAATATGAAATAAAATAAAATCATTCACTTTGTGACAGTGATGGTTAGAGTCCTGAAAATGCAGTATAGTGTCACTTTCTCTTGTTTTTATCTTGACTTTTACGTTTAGAGCCATGTCTGAGGAGTTATTACAGAGTCTTCCTCGGTGTGTAACAGAGAAAAGACTGACCACTAGTGAGGGACACTCTGCAAAATTTCCACTTCCAGTTTATGCAATGAAAGAATCAAGTGTAGCTGCTTTTTTAGCTTTTTCTAAGTCATCGTCTGCAGATTCTGGTGGTGACAAAAATGCAGTCTGCATTTCGCTGAAGCCCAGGACGTGCTGTGAATAAAGGTCAACGCTTTGATGCCTCCAACTTTTTTTCTGAACTACTTCTGCAAAACTAAACAACAACCAAAGCCACAAAATGGACGCCTCTTTGAAAAAGAAACATCAAAGTTACAGGAAAGAGCTTTATTATACTTTATACTTACATGGAGAAGGAAATCTCATAAAGTCTGAAAGATGGGAAAGTTTTTATGTTTTTTTTACAGCACTGCATTGGAGTGTGATAAGACTTTTTACGCTTTGCAAACAGATTTTGTGAGTGGGAAAGTAGTAAAAGAAGATATAAAATGGGACAGAGAAGTTACAGAGGCACTGGGGCTTTATTTCCTGTTTCTGGAGCCGTAATGCATCCCCTTTTAAAAGTTCCCAACGTACAGCTGCTGCTCCATTAGCCTTTCTTCTGATGCTGAAGGAGTTCTATAACTTACTTTGTTCACACTTTCCCATAAGCCCCAGCATTTCCCATGATGTTGGTCGTAATGGGTCAGAGTCTGGGTTTTGAGCCCGAGGTATAAAGATCTTTTCTTTAAGATGGCACCAAAATACTGCATAACACTAGGGCTGTAGCTATTGAATATTTTAGAAAATGAGTATTCTACCGAAAATCTATCCATCCATCCATCTTCTACCGCTTTTCCGGGGCCGGGTCGCGGGGGCAGCAGTCTAAGCAGAGACGCCCAGACTTCCCACTCCCCAGACACTTCCTCCAGCTCTTCAGAGGGGATACCGAGGCGTTCCCAGGCCAGCCGAGAGACATAGTCCCTCCAGCATGTCCTAGGTCTTCCCCGGGGTCTCCTCCCGGTGACATGCCCGGAACACCTCCCTAGGGAGGCGTCCAGGAGGCATCCGAAACAGATGCCCGAGCCACCTCAGCTGGCTCCTCTCGATGTCGAGAAGCAGCGGCTCTACTTTGAGCTCCTCCCGAGTGACCGAGCTCCTCACCTTATCTCTAAGGGAGCGCCCCGCCACCCTGGAGAAAGCTCATTTCGGCCGCTTGTATCCGGGATCTTGTTCTTTCGGTCATGACCCAAAGCTCATGACCATAGGTGAAAGTAGGAACGTAGATTGACCGGTAAATCGGAGAGATAGAGCTCTTACAGCTCAGCTCCTTCTTCACCACGACAGACCGGTACATCGACCGCATTACTGCAGAAGCTGCACCGATCCGTCTGTCAATCTCACGTTCCCTCCTTCCCTCACTCGTGAACAAGACCCCAAGATACTTGAACTCCTCCACTTGAGGCAGGAGCTCTCCACCAACCTGAAAGGGGGAAGCCACCCTTTTCCGACCAAGAACCATGGTCTCAGACTTGGAGGTGCTGATCCTCATCCCAGCCGCTTCACACTCGGCTGCAAACCGTCCCAGTGCACACTGAAGGTCCTGGCTTGATGGAGCCAACAGGACAACATCATCTGCAAAAAGCAGAGACGAGAACCTGTGGTCCCCAAACCAGACTCCCTCCAGCCCCTGGCTGCGCCTAGAAATCCTGTCCATAAAGATAATGAACAGGACCCGTGACAAAGGGCAGCCCTGCCGGAGTCCAACGTGCACTGGGAACAGGTCTGACTTACTGCCGGCAATGCGAACCAAGCTCCTGCTCCGGTCGTACAGGGACCAGACAGCCCTTTGCAAAGGGCCCCGGACCCCATACACCCAGAGCACCCCCCACAGGGCGCCACGAGGGACACAGTCGAATGCCTTCTCCAGATCCACAAAACACATGTGGACTGGTTGGGCAAACGCCCATAAACCCTCCAGCACCCTGGAGAGGGTATAGAGCTGATCCAGTGTTCCACGACCGGGACGAAAACCACATTGTTCTGTTGTTGTTCCCAACAGACCCTCACAGTACGTTTGGGCCTGCCGAGTCTGTCCAGCTTTCTCCCCCGCCATCGGATCCAACTCACCACCAGGTGGTGATCAGTTGACAGCTCCGCCCCTCTCTTCATCCGAGTGTCAAAGACATACGGCCGGAGGTCAGATGAAACAACTACAAAGTCGATCATCGATCTCCGGCCTAGGGTGTCCTGGTGCCACGTGCACTGGTGGACACCCTTATGCTTGAACATGGTGTTCGTTATGGACAAACTGTGACTAGCAGAGAAGTCCAATAACAGAACACCACTCGGGTTCAGATCCGGGGCCGTTCCTCCCAATCACGCCCATCCAGGTGTCACTGTCGCTGCCCATGTGAGCGTTGAAGTCCCCAGAAGAGCAGCGGAGTCCCGGTCCACCTCCCAGAGACTCCAAGAAGGCTGGGTACACTGCACTGCTATTTGGCCCGTAAGCACAAACAACAGTGAAAGACCTATCCCCGACCCGAAGGCGCAGGGAATCGACCCTCTCGTTCACCGGGGTGAACTCCAACACATGGCGGCTAAGCTGGGGGGCTATCAGTAAGCCCACACCAGCCCGCCGCCTCTCACCGCAGGCAGCCCCAGAGTAGTGGAAAGTCCAGCCTCACTCGAGGATTTGGGTTCCAGAGCCCAAGCTGTGCGTGGAGGTGAGCCCGACTATCTCTAGTCGGTATCTCTCAACCTCCCGCACAAGCTCAGGCTCCTTCCTCGCCAGCGAGGTGACATTCCATGTCCCTAGCGCCAGATTCCGTGTCCAGGGATTGGGTCGTCGAAGCCTCCCCCTTCGACTGCCACCCAATCCACTTTGCACCGGCCCCTTACGGTTCCTCCCGCAGGTGGGAGGAATTAATATTAAAAACATAAAACATAAAAGTTACTCGAGTTACTCGAGGAATCGTTTCAGCCCTACATAAGACACACAGAAAAGAGCATACATTTTCAAGAAAACCTTCACAATAACCCAGACACTAGTGTCCACTAGGAAAACACCTGGTTCTTACAGTGTTGAAGTAACTCTGTGCAGTTCTTACAGTGTTGATGTGACTCTGTGCTGTTCACAGTCGAGCTGTCAACATTTACATTTAGTCATTTAGCTGACACTTTTATCCAAAGCGACTTACATTAAGGTTCCATTCACCAGTGTTACAGTTGACACCACTGGAGGCAAGGTGGGTTAAGTGTCTTGCCCAAGGACACAACGACAGTATGAACTGTGGGGAGAGCGGGAATCGAAGGACGACCGCTCTACCACTGAGCCACTGCGCCCCGTGATGTCATAAGAACACTACACTGTGTTTTATTAATAAATTGTATGTTATGTTGTGTGTTAAGCTATTCTCAAAGATAATAAAACAGAAGAGGTTTGTCCAACTTTCAATAGACTGGTCTGAGACTGAGATCCTCCACAGACATGTTCTCTGTATTTAAATAAATGTTCAGCTTTGGCCAATCACGTGTTCTCACAGAAGAGCTCTGAACATTGATCTCAGAGTTATTGATGATTCTGAGAAAGTGTTAATTTGTCTGTTTAGGACTTTTCACACATGTCTCTGGTGGATGTTGACAGCATCACCGCCAGACTTCCAGATCTGTTTTATTTTTTTACGCTTTTTTATAGTTTGAGGCTGTTTACACTTGCAAATAAAGTTAGATTCTACAAATCCTGTGAACAGTATTCGAACAGAGGCCTTCACAGTGATCAGAAATAACCTCTTTGTGTGGACATGTCAGTCAGGTCGTCGTGATAACACACTGGTTTGTTTCTCAAGCCCATGTTGTGAAAGAGGCTTGAGTGATGCAGGAGTAACTCAGAGCCGTGTCGTCAGGAGCCAATTAAACCCAGTGTGAGAGGCGTGAGACAGAGCAGACACACAGAGAATAAATCCGGCAAGACCAGGTTTAATTACACACCGAGGAGTCTCAGCACGAGGCCTGCTGCACCATTATTACTGACACTCACTGTGGACACTGGAATAAAGGCCCCGCTTTTTTAACTGAAGTCGCTCAGGTTTTCTTAAAAACATTTTATTATGTCAGAGGTTTTTGGCAAAATATCCTGTATTTCTTCTATTTATGCAAGTCCAGACTTAGACCAGGTCCAGACTCATGGAGGTCAGTGTTTGAAGGAGACAGAGTTAGTCCAGACTTAGACCAGGTCCAGACTCATGGAGGTCAGTGTTTGAAGGAGACAGAGTTAGTCCAGACTTAGACCAGGTCCAGACTCATGGAGGTCAGTGTTTGAAGAAGACAGAGTTAGTCCGGACTTAGACCAGGTCCAGACTTAGACCAGGTCCAGACTTAGACCAGGTCCAGACTTAGACCAGGTCCAGACTCATGGAGGTCAGTGTTTGAAGAAGACAGAGTTAGTCCGGACTTAGACCAGGTCCAGACTTAGACCAGGTCCAGACTCATGGAGGTCAGTGTTTGAAGAAGACAGAGTTAGTCCGGACTTAGACCAGGTCCAGACTCACCGAGGTCAGTGTTTGAAGGAGACAGAGTTAGTCCAGACTTAGACCAGGTCCAGTCTTAGACCAGGTCCAGACTCACCGAGGTCAGTGTTTGAAGGAGACAGAGTTAGTCCAGACTTAGACCAGGTCCAGACTTAGACCAGGTCCAGACTCACGGAGGTCAGTGTTTGAAGGAGACAGAGTTAGTCCAGACTTAGACCAGGTCCAGACTTAGACCAGGTCCAGACTCACGGAGGTCAGTGTTTGTGAAGGAGACAGAGTTAGTCCAGACTTAGACCAGGTCCAGACTTAGACCAGGTCCAGACTCATGGAGGTCAGTGTTTGAAGGAGACAGAGTTAGTCCGGACTTAGACCAGGTCCAGACTTAGACCAGGTCCAGACTTAGACCAGGTCCAGACTCATGGAGGTCAGTGTTTGTGACCGCTCTCTGTAACTTGTTAAATCTCTGTTTGTGTCGAATCCCCAAAGGTAAAACCCCTCGTGGTCCAGCTGAGTGGGTCTTTCTTTCTCAAACCCTCAGAAACAAAGCCTGTGATCCGTTTGCCTTTGCCGTCGTCCTTCCTCTCAGCTGCGCCTCCCGCTTGGTTCTCGGTCGGAGGTTTGTTTTGAAAATGTCTTCGCCCTGGGTTTGTTCCTTTGGGGCAGAATGTGTTTGAGATTTGAATAAAGAGCGCAGTCGGAGCGGGACATGGGTCGACTACAGAAAAGAAGTCTTTCTGGTGATTTTTCTGCTTGTTTTGTTTCATCCCTGTTCTTTGATCACGTCTGTCTTCATTTGGATCATGTCTGGGCCAAATGCGTTCACTCGAGCAGAATGTTTTTGTGACGTTTTTGTGGAAGACGAGGCTAAAGCTTAACCATTGTTTTGACATGAGTCCTTTAGGGCAAAGTAAAAATGCGAAAGGCCACACTGTTTTTTCTCTGCATTTGATCAGAGAGGACTTCTACAGCTTTAGAGTTTGTGTGTGTGTTTTTTAATAAAATATACATTTTAAGGCCTGAAGTTCTGCTGCAGTTCTGCTCCTGTTTAATGCAGTGGAAACAGAGAATGGAGGGTTTGTGATTCACAAAGTAAGAGCTGTAAGACGCCGACTCTGTCTAAAACTAGAAACAGCTGGTTTGTAGAGCGTCTGAGTCTGAGGTAATTAAATCGTCTTCTCCGTTCGTCTGTGATCGATGAACAAAACCACCTCCTCGTTTTGCCTTTACGTTTGATTTGACACGGTTCACCTACTGCGCTTCATTAATGTTCCTCACAGCTTTATCTGCCTCAAAAAAAAAACTCCAACACAAATTGAGGCGTGTGCACACGGCACCAGCAGAGCGCTCAATTAAATCCAACGCAGGGATTTCCACAAAGTCTCTTCTGGCTCGCAGCAGGAAGAAAACGCCCAAACCTTTCTCCATTCGCTTAAAAGTACTTTTCACAGACGGCTCTTAACGTCAGAATGTGGCACATTCACACTGACAGTGCCAACTCCAACACTAGAAAAATATATAACTGTACCAGGAATACTTTGGGTTTCTGGGTAATATCTGCTTGAACATGATTTTAAATCCACAAAGCAATAAAAACAAATGGATATAATTCACATAACTGGGTTGATTGTGGCTCGTGGACCAGACTAAGTCTTTTCTTCCATAAACTCACAGAAAGCTCACTCTCCAGGTCGACTTTGATTGTTTTTTATATTGTCTATGTATTTTCATGTTGGTGTTGAGAGAGAAACTATGAAATCATTAAAATGAACCGTATCCTGGTTATAACAATGTTTAGTCCAGAGTCCCGAGTCCCGAGTCCAGAGTCCAGAGTCCAGAGTCCGAGTCCAGAGTCCGAGTCCCGAGTCCCGAGTCCCGAGTCCCGAGTCCCGAGTCCCGAGTCCCGAGTCCCGAGTCCCGACGGGTCTCCCGGGTCCCGGGTCCCGGGTCCCGAGTCCCGAGTCCCGGGTCTCCCGGGTCCCGGGTCCCCCGGGTCCCGGGACCCCCCGGCCCGGGACCAGCAGTGAAATGTGAGTCAGGTCCGCTCCATGGACAGTGCAATTATTAGGAAAACACACAGATGAAAATATGCATGAATATAGCTATGTAAGAATGAAATAAAAAGTAAACAATAAAAATATAAGAATAGAATATAAAAAATGTGTATTGTGGGATTAAATATAGAACCCAAAATAATGTACATGAATGTAAACTGTAGACTTAAATATTAAAATGTACAGGGATGTACAGTGTGCATATATGCATTTAGCTGTGGTCTTAAATATTAAGATACACAGGAAGGTGCAGGAAGCAAATGTGCAAAAACAGGGTGACACTGTCAGTGTGTCAATGTGAGGTAGTGTATAAAGTAAAGAGGTAAGGTGAACATTAGGTAGAGGCATGAGGATGTTAAGATAATATCATTTCTCATGTAACAGTGATTAATCTGACATTGTTATTTTCCTGATATAACGTAAGGCTCATGATTAAGATAATTGTAAATAACTCACACACTTACAGAAGCCTGCCAACAACTTTAGTATGGAAAATACCTTTAGACATTATAAAAACAATAAAAGTCAATCTAGAGAGCAATCTTTGAGTGGGCAGAACCGACAGACACAGAATAAACTGCCTCTGGACACATTTGGACAAACAACCAGTCAACATAAAGTCTGCCCTGTTTTAGATGAACAGTTATGATGGGTCAGACTGCTTTTCTTCAGAAATGTCTGTAAAAGAAAAGGATTCCAATTGTGTTTAGCTTTTCAAAGTGACAGTGCAAATCTGTCCGACTAAATCCTTATTATTCGTGAATAAAATGTAGTCACGAGGCCGACGCTGAGACACACACGAAATAAAATGAGAAACAGAAGCTGCAGGAGCCGAGATGAGTTCCAGAGACAGCTGTGACATTTACCTCAGATGAAAACACACACCTGCTCTAACCTTTTACAGTCGAGACTAATGAGCAGGAAACAAAGATGGAGGACGAGCAGCGTGTTTACTGTCACCGAGACGACTTGAGCCGGGTTTAAAGAGCGGCCGAGGAAATCTCAGGAGAGGGCGGGTCGATACGAGAGAGAAACAGCACCGAAAAGATTTATCCAGAAACACGTGTCTTTTACTAACCACAGCTGTTTATGTCTTTACATCAGTTTAAAAGTCAAAACACAATTAAAAATACACCAAAAGTAAAAGATTTTTACTTTTAGTTTTGGTTTTCTTTTTTGGTTTGTTCCTGTTTAAAACCGGAATTACTTTGGTCTTAGTTTTGGTTTAAGTATAAAGTAGTTTTATTGGTTTAGGTTTAGATCCAGGTAAGTTCAGGTTTAGTTTGAACAGAATGAGTTTTTTTCCAACTTCAGGAAAATCGGAACTAAGTCTTATTCTCTGAGTTCTTCTCAGAACAGTTTTGTTTACTGCACAAGTCCCTCTGAACGTTTCTGTTTGTTCAAAAAGCACAGTACAACATTTCCGTGACAAAAAGCAGGTCACTTTGAAAACTCAGTGGCACATAGACTTCGACTTTTCTCGTGTCGTGCGGAAGTGCATCGAGCAGCTCCTTTACGTCTGATGTTGTGTGAAAGTGTCAGACGCAGGCTGAAGGGTGATGTCTCTCTTTGTGCTCCGTCGGTCCCAGCTGTAGATACTCAGGCTCATTTATCTCCAGCTGCACTCGGGGCAGTTTGTCCCTTCTCTGACCCCGTAGTCACAGGACGACAACATCATTCGTATTCACAGAAAAAAACATGGGAATTATTTAGAATTACATTTACATAAAGCACTTATCCATAGTTTAACCTGACGTCACATTGTCGGAGGCTGAAGTCGGAGATAAAGGTTTACAGCTTTAAACCTCCGTTTGGTGGAATGTATTAGTGTTTGGAGGAAAAGTTGGTCATGTTAGACTTATTTTTTTACTAAAAGAGAAGCAGGAGAGGTCCTTCTGCTGCTGTTGGAGGAGAGTCTGAGACATGGACAAGAAGAGAAACTCGGGCAGAGGAGCTTTAAAGGTTTTATTTTCCGTTAAAGGAGATCGAAACAAGTCTTTTGCTCCAGGACTCTGTGAATGTCACTTGACTGAAAACTATGGATATCTTTATTAAGGACTGTGTTATGCTTTGAAAACATCCATCATTTTACAGAATCCACCTTTAACTATTTCATTTCTGGAGTTAAATGTTGTGTGTTCAAACAGAAGTGACAGTAAAAACTAAACTAAAATGTAAAAATGCCACTCAGACAAAGAACCATCGAGCTCAATACAATCTCGGAGTTAAATGTTAGACGTTCGGACTCCTTTGTTCGAGCTTAAATCCATATCTGCCGTGCTTTTCTCAGCTTCTTGTCCCTCTGGGCTCCCGTAGAGACACACTAAGTCCCAGATCCTGCTCCGGTCGGTTCTGATCCGAGGTCAGACGGAGAAACGGCGAAGGAGTGAGTTAACGTAATGAGATTAGAGTTCAAACACAAAAACACGATTAGGGTTTAAGAGAAATGTCAAACTCGAGGTTTAAGACGGTTCTATCCTTTTATCCACAGTTTATGACTCGGTCCAATCCTCGAGAGAGACTCTGGAAGATCAGACGTTTGATTTATCTCTGGTTCTGGTTTAGCCTGGTTTGGGAGTTTTTCACTGATTAGACACGACTCATATTCGAACACACTTCAGTTAATTTGCTCTGATTTGGTTTTAAAGCCACTTTACTAATTAAAAAAGAAATTAAGTTTACAGATTTTACTGAATGAGCAAAGCTTGAGTCTTTTGAAATGAAAAGATGTGGATTATTTGACTTTTCCAGGACCAGACCAAAATTACAACAAGATTTTTCAATCACGGTGTGGCTCAGTCCTATTTCCGTTTGACCCTGACCCTGACCCTGACCCTGACCCCTCGTTTGTTTGAGATCACGGGCGGCGAAGGGGCTACAGGCCCCTGTCCGGCTCCAGGCCTGGGACAGAAGGCGAAGGGCTACGTGAGAGAAATGACATTGGGCCTTTTTATTCAATCAATCCAACTTTATTTATAGCATTTTTCAAACAACACAAGGAGCTTCACTTTAAAACATTAAACACAAAAGTTTAATTAAAACAGTGGTGGCTTTGTTTCACTGTGTTTCAATCAGAGTAGAACAGAATAAAACTAATTTATTCAATAAAAGAAAGAAATAAAACTAACCTAAAAAAAACTACACACAATTATTGTATTTCTTTCTTGGTTTAATTGAACTGTTTCAGAAAGATGGTTGTGGAAAATAAAAGAGAGGAATGAGCCGGGCCAAACTGACCTGGAGTCTTTTTATGGAACACGCAGTTGAACCACCGAGGCACAATTTTACACAAAAGTGTGGTCTTTGTGATGTCTATAGGTTTACGCTGAGCCCCACAGCTCAGCGGTCGATACTGAGTCTCTGCAGTCTGCTGCTGGAGTCAGTGTAGCGTCAAACACTGTTCCCTTTGGACAGATCTGCTCCAGGTCTGAGTCTCACAAAAACCACTGCAGTTTGGACCGGAACAATCAGAGACAGAGACCTGGGTCTTACAAAGGACTTACAGCCACATCAGCCGGTCTTCTCCTGTACTTATTCATCAGTACAGTCGTGTTTTCTGATTTTCTGATTTACTCTGTGTTCAGCCGTTGTGTTAATGTGTGTTAGTCTTGGTTTACTCCAGCTTCAGTCGTAGGTTTGACCTGGTTTAGTTCATCTTAAACATCTTACCTCTGCTCTATGAAACTAGCCTTTACAATGCTAAATGATCCTTCCAAAATCCACAAACATAACATTCTTAACTCTTTTCTAAATCTGCTCCAGAGTCCATCTGAGTCCAAACCCACTGAACCTAACTCTGGTTTTAATTATGTTGGACTAACTCCACTGCAGCTTCTCTTTACAATAAAATAAAGGTTATTCCTCTCCACAGAGCGACTCCTGGGGTTGTTAATAATGAATACAGTTCTGTTGGAGACTAATGGGCTTTGAATCCCTCTGCTTTTGTTTCACAGCGACCGGTTATTTCCACAATCACCTGCTTTTAACCTTCTCCACAGAACACTTGAGTCTTGAGATGAAATTAGTTTTTTTGAATTAAATGTTATTCTTAAAACAAGATAATGTATGTATGCTCAGGTTTTGTGGAAACTGGGGCTAAACACGGTTAGAATTGCTGAGTCGACAGTAAATATCACATTTCATTCAAAAACTGTAGCTTTTTAAAACATTGTGTCTGCTCGTATTTCATCTGAAAAAAATCCAATTCTTTTCCTACACAAACCCTTATCTGTGAAACGGAGGCTCAGTATTGATCTGTTTCCTTCAAATCAGACTCAAACGGATTAAAAACAAAGAAAAAAGGAGTCTTTTTGTCTCTGTGGTCTTTCAAAACACAGCTCGTGATTTAAATTAAACCGGAAACGACAACAGAACGCTCAACCAACTGGTCCATGGATCACAGCTGTGGTTTAAATGAACTCTGCTCCACTTTAAAGCAGTCAGAAGGGGGGGGGGGGGTTGTGCAAAGAGAGTTGTTTGTCATTAAATAAAAATGTTAATTTGAATGAATGAATGAATGTTGTCACAAAGTACACTGAGACCCAAAAGCAGTCTCACACAAATGAGCAGAGCCTGAGGAAGAGAGTCAGCTTTGGTATTTTTAGTTCCTGGGCGGTAAGTCAGAAAGAAATTAAATCGTCCAAAGAAGAATTTCCAGCGAGCGTGCCGAGAATTTAGCCTGTTAGCAGTTTGAATGTAGGCCAGATTGTCTAATGAACGAGCTTCTCAGGGAACGACCACTCAACCAGTGAGAACCAATCCAAAACTGTTGTCCCTGAACGCACCACAGAGCCATTGGTGAGAACCTTAAGTAAACCAGGATTAACCGAGACCAAAGACAGGAGCAGACAACTCAACCAAAGGCTAAAACAGAACCAAACCCAGACCGAACCAAGACTAAATAAGAATCCAACCAGAGCTAAACCCAGGACAAAGGTTGGATGAATAAATAAGGAACCCGAGGAGAACAGGGCCCACCCCAAACCAAGATGTCCGCCGTTAAAACCATTATTTTCCAGTCTATCTTTCCTGACACTATCGTTGTTTTGACTCAGATCCCGACTAAACCGTCCTCTTCCAGGATTTCACTCAGAGCCTCTTAAATCTGAGCGTATTAACAAACAGACCATGATAAAACAGTCCAGTAATGAGCATTCGGTCTCACTCAGCAGATATTCTCTCAGACTGAGTCGAGGAGGAGCTCTCGACTGATCAGTCATCGTCACAGCTTTGATTATTTCATTCTGAAATCTGCTCAACAGCTGCTGATGTGACTCCACCTGAAGTAACTCTGACTTAATCCATTTAATCCACTTCACTTAATCACAGCAGAAATACTGTCAGAGTAAAAAGGCTTGTGATTGAAATAAGTGATGCAGAAATGATAAGACTTTTTAGAAAAGCTTCATTTTTCCTGGAGTTAGTCCCATTTTTACAGAAAATTCAGTTCTCATAATCTTTGTGTGCTGCAGTTTTTCTCACACTTTCTATTCTGTTTGGGTTTGGTGTGTCCTGTTGTTGGGGTCAGGGGTTGATTGGCAGCTCAAATGGTCTGTAATGATCTGGACACAGATGATTGACACAGAGTTTTCTGACCTCAGACTCAGAAGGAACAAAACACTCCTGTTTCCGACTGAAACCAACAGAGTAAAGGGATAAAGTAGAACAGATGAGAATATTGTTTTGTTTTTATTTTACAGTGACAGAAAATAGGATGCTTCTGCTTTAATGTGAAATACTGAATGTTCAAAGCAATTGGACCAGGACTAAACCGAGACTAAAGAAGGATAAATCCAATTTAAACCCAAAACTAAACTAAAATTTAACCAGAATGCAACCCAAGCCAAATCAGGACAAATGACTGACCAAACCAGGCCCAAATCAGGGTTAATCCAACTCCCGATTTGTGCTATACCAGGATCAAAACAACAGGCTTAAAATAGAAATAAACCCAGCTATAAACCAGGACCTAAACAAGATTAAACCAGGATTAATGTTGCGAAGCGATGTTCGATACAGAAAGACTCGGATTTGTTTATGGGCCATGGCTAAGACGGGTTTAGTCCAGGTGCTTTGGGGACACTTTGGGTTCCATCAGTGTGGTCAACTTTCCAAAAAGTGGAGCTGAACCCCCTCACTCAACAAAATAAGAAAAGTACAAAAAAGTCAGACTCTTTTCGTACAGAGCCTCAAAGATCACCATCGTAAGAAAATTTCAAAGGATTGACTAAGGATTAATAAAGCGTTTTCAAACAGCGTGCTTTATCGAAGCTGTGCGCGTAACTCCATGCCACACGCTCCTCATTAACATAAGGAACGCCCTATGCCCGTATATGGACATAAGACTGAAGCTTAGAAAACCGCTCAACCAAACTAGTCTGCTCACTGTTGCTCTTCAGTAGCATTTAAAAGACACTTAAACACAGTAAAAACTCATTTTAAATTAATTAATATAGTTACTGAGTTTAAACATTAAAGCTTCATAAACGAGGTTTTCTCAAATGAAGCTGTTCTTATGATGAAGTTATTCCAAGAAACAAAAGAAAGAGAAATGTTGGAGTTGGTGTCTTAAAACGCTTTTCCTGCGTTACTTAATGGGAAGAACTAATGTTTTGTTTTGTTTTTATTGCCGTGTCTTATTAAGAATATTGTAAAAGGTACTATTAGAGTTAAAGCTCCACTGCCTGATTTGATTTGAGTTTTGCTGTTCTGTCTCAGCCCCAACAGCAACGTACTTTTCTGCTGCATTTATAAAAATAAAACAGGAAAACTGGACCTGTATTCCACAAAACACTTGCACATTACATTAAAGTGAAGTTTAGAGTTTTCTGTAATTATATCTGTCTCGTTAAACTGCTGTTGAAGGATTTACAACATTTGTGTTTCATTTGCTGCTCTTTCTCTGTCACAAAAAGCTTTATGTAATTAAACCGTCTGAAAATATTAAGTAATCCCTGTTTAATTTCCATTGTTTTCTGAACTGCATTTTGTACTTGTATTTTTCCTTCTCTAAACCGATCAGGAGCAGCTGTAGATGTATATATTAAAGTCTCTTATACATGAAATATTCATCCTTCTTTATTGTGACTCTAGCCCAGAGTCGTAGAGGACTCTCAAATCCAGTTGTTGTTGATGTTTCTCATAAATAAGTGACACCGGCGACAGGTGAGGAGCAGGAGGCGTGCTGCTGCTTTATTAAAGACTTGTCAGATTTACAGCGCACACCTGAACGCCTCGCTGCACGTTTGTCACTTCATCTCAGAGACGACACTCCGACACCAGACGCTCCTCGGACTCATTTTGCTGCGATGGAAAAAAAAACAACAAAACAAACTGTGTGAACTTCAGCTGCGTTTGTTTTCAGCCGATAACTCACCGATCGTAAAACGCAAAGGTCAGAAACGTAAAACATCAGCCTCCAAATCAACCGCTTATCCATAATCCTCATGAAAACCTTTTCTTTTTTTAATTAAGAGCCATTTCATCCAGTTTCCAGCCTGCACTCACAGAAAGTTCCAGTGGGCGTCTCATCAAAGCCACATTGAGTTACAGTTTCAGCTCTGATGATTATTTTTAAATGTAGTAATAACAGTGGAGTTTGTGGGATTGAAGCCGTCAGATTTTTAACGAGAGACGTGTTCCTGCCAACTCGGATTAAAGAAAACAGAGTCTCTTTGTGACTCCTACTACGTCTTAGATCTGCAGTCATTTTGAAACACCAGCAGTCCTTTGAGAGTTCAAAGTGATAGACTGCTATAAATCCCTCTCACACTTGCTCCGTTGACTCGAAGCACAGCACACTGCCCGGGTTTGTCCAGCTGTCACACACAAGCACAACATATCAGTGCTGCAGCCTTTTATCGACTTCATCTAACGTTTTTGTGACAGATACGAGCGAGAGTTCATGTTGCACCAGACATCCTCCTGAGAAGAAAAAATAGATGTAAAAAAAATGTGATACTGCATCTACAGTGAAAGGGCTGGGTTCAAAGGTCGACAGCACTCCACAGTCAGTTCAGCGCGCTGCCGACAGGTCAGAGGTCACTCTGAGTCCGAACCAAAAGAGCCCTGTCCATCTTCGTC
Organism: Perccottus glenii; assembly: GCA_024416835.2. Lineage (NCBI taxonomy): Eukaryota > Metazoa > Chordata > Actinopteri > Gobiiformes > Odontobutidae > Perccottus > Perccottus glenii. The sequence continues at coordinate 24,622,046 of CM044566.2, forward strand.
CCCACATCGATCACACTCTTTTTCTGTTTCCTCATTGACACCGTGGCCGACCAATGAGAGCGCTCTGTTTTTCAGAAGCGAGCTGTGATTGGACAAAGACTTCATCTTTTAAAATCTTTAATACTCCTCAAAGTCTCATTCTTTTACAGATAATTCCTTTAACAACATTTCTCACTCATACCATTAACCCTGCAGGTTTTTAAAGAAAGAATTAAACTGGGCTCGTATTAAGTTCATTGGATATTGTGATTGTTTTCGCTCCACTTATAAATATGATGAATATAAACTACATAATGCACAAATAAAATGAGAAAGTGTGGAGTATTTATGAGAGAAGTGCTTGGTTTTGCCTCAGACTTGTGGCCTTTTGGACTTTTATCTGAACAAACTCCACAGGGAACATTTACTAAAGCCTTTTCTGGGACATTTATAAAGATATTGTAAAGTGAGAAGTACACGGACCCTCCACAGCGTCTTCGTTAAATCTCTCAGAGCAACACGAGGGAAAAATTACATCAACTTTTTTTCAAATCAAAGCTCAGAGAAAACACTGAGGACAAAAGACCACAGAGCGATTATCGGAGCAGCTTCGAGGCACGGTGGAAGTGAGGGATTGTGGGTAAACGCGGCCGAGCAGAGAACCCTCCAGAGACAGAAAAAAGCAGCTGCTTGTTTGGTGTTCGACAACAATTTGTGAATTAATGAACGGCATCACAGCCATTTGTCTCGCTTCGATCGCTCTGCATCAGCTCAAAGTAATGTTCTGCACAAAGACCTGCTTTAGACCGGCTTTAGACCGGCTTTAGACCAGCTTTAGACCAGCTTTAGACCAGCTTTAGACCAGGTTTAGACCCGGTTTAGACCGGTTTAGACCGGCTTTAGACCGGCTTTAGACCAGCTTTAGACCAGCTTTAGTCCTGGTTTAGACCAGGTTTAGACCCGGTTTAGACCGGGTTTAGACCGGCTTTAGACCGGCTTTAGACCAGCTTTAGTCCTGGTTTAGACCAGGTTTAGACCAGGTTTAGACCGGGTTTAGACCTGGTTTAGTCCTGGTTTAGACCCGGTTTAGACCTGGTTTAGACCAGGTTTAGACCAGGTTTAGACCGGGTTTAGACCTGGTTTAGACCTGGTTTAGACCTGGTTTCTCTCTGGATGAGGCAGTAGCAGGTGTTGATGCAGAGTTAATCCTTGTTGGTCAGCGTCTGGAGCAGGTCTTTTGTGTCAGAAAACATTCAGACTGAGATCCAGAGCCGCAGGAGGTCCCATTACTGAACCAGACCCTCCTGGACTCAGCAGGACCCCCTCCTGGACTCAGCAGGACCCCCTCCTGGACTCAGCAGGACCCCCTGTCACGCCTCACTGTGGACAGTCACACTGCTCACTCTGAGGCTGATAAAAAACAAGAGTGTGGTCAACATGAACAGAGCAATAATGTGAGTTTAGTCCTTGTTGTGTCTTGTCTTATCTTTATTTAAAGCTGGTTAAGTCTTGATCAAATCCAAATACAGTCAAAACTTAGTCCAGTTCACCCTTAATTTAAGCCTTGTGTAGTCCTGGTCAAGTCCTTGTCTGGTCTTGGTTTTATTCTAAATTTATTCCTGGTTTGGCTCAGATTAATCTTGATTTAGTCCTGATCAGGTTTAGTCTTTAGATTTAGATTTAATCCTGGTTAAACTCTAGTTCATTGTAAATTGAGCCTGGGTTTGATTTTTATTCAGACCTGACTTTATCTTTATCACTTTATCTTTTCTATTTAAATTCTTATTATAATCTGAAATAGATTATTAAGTTGTGTCTGACTCATTTTATTTCACATTAAATTGATTAAACCTGGTCGACATCTGTCTTAGCGTCACCATGGCAACGCTCCGGTCACTGAAGAGAAGCAGATGTTCGTCCTGTGTGTGAGAACGGCGACCAGAACGTGTTATTATACGACGTTTCCGTCTGTTTCTTTTGCACTTGGCCTTTTCTCTTTGTTCCGCTCAGAAAGGACCGGCGCTTTTATAAAAGTGCTGTTGACATGTTCTGTTCTCAAAGTGGATCTTTTTAAAAGCTAAACCTGTGACGTTATTTCAGGGTTAGTTTGGGTTTAGACCCGGTTTCGTCCCATGTTCATTAAAGTTCTTACTCGTCTGATTCTCACTTTAGTCCTGGTTTAGACTTTTGAGTTTATTCCAGGGTAAGTCCTGCTTTAGTCCTGATCTTTCCTAAAGTAATCTTCTTCTCTGATCACTTTCAAAACCCCTTAAACCTCTTCAGATCTGTCTCCGTCCCTTTTCCGTGCGACAGAACGAGGAGGCGTTGAAGTCCCAGTGAGACCGAAGCCGCTCAGAGTGAGGTCTAACGTTAAACCGGGCTCGGATCAAAGCCAGCCGTCTGCTTTTCATCCTGGATTCTGTCGAAAGATGTGAAAATAATGAATCCTGCTTCAAAATGAATTATTGCTGCTCAGAGTCCCTTCACATAATTCCAGCAGGTTTTTACCAAACAACTGAAAGATACATGACACAAGATCTTTACAGACGACAAAGTTTCGGACGAAACTCAGGACGAGTCAGTTTCAGAGTTGTTTTTTTGTTTCCATCTTGAGCAGGTTTCATGTGTTTCTTTAAAGTCAGGTCTTTCAGAGTTTTTCCAATGAACACCTCCATCTTGACCTTCCCAATATGGCGGCTTTGTATCCGACAAACAAACCAAAAACTTCTACTTCAGGCTTAGTTCTTTTTTAACCATCATTTAGTCCTGGTTTAGTTCGACATGAGACTCGACACAAGCTGTGAAGCTGCAGCATGTGTTTAATGGGATTAAATAGAAGAGGTCTAAACCAGGACTAAACCAGGTCTAAACCAGGTCTAAACCAGGACTAAACCAGGTCTAAACCAGGTCTGAACCAGGTCTAAACCAGGACTAAACCAGGACTAAACCAGGTCTAAACCAGGTCTAAACCAGGTCTAAACCAGGTCTAAACCAGGACTAAACCAGGTCTAAACCAGGTCTAAACCAGGTCTAAACCAGGTCTAAACCAGGACTAAACCAGGTCTCAACCAGGTCTAAACCAGGTCTAAACCAGGACTAAACCAGGTCTAAACCAGGTCTAAACCAGGACTAAACCAGGACTAAACCAGGACTAAACCAGGTCTAAACCAGGTCTAAACCAGGTCTAAACCAGGACTAAACCAGGTCTCAACCAGGTCTAAACCAGGTCTAAACCAGGACTAAACCAGGTCTCAACCAGGTCTAAACCAGGTCTAAACCAGGTCTAAACCAGGTCTAAACCAGGACTAAACCATGTCTAAACCAGGTCTAAACCAGGTCTAAACCAGGACTAAACCAGGACTAAACCAGGACTAAACCAGGTCTAAACCAGGTCTAAACCAGGTCTAAACCAGGTCTAAACCAGGTCTAAACCAGGACTAAACCATGTCTAAACCAGGTCTAAACCAGGTCTAAACCAGGTCTAAACCAGGTCTCAACCAGGTCTAAACCAGGTCTAAACCAGGTCTAAACCAGGACTAAACCAGGACTAAACCAGGTCTCAACCAGGTCTAAACCAGGTCTAAACCAGGTCTAAACCAGGTCTAAACCAGGACTAAACCATGTCTAAACCAGGTCTAAACCAGGTCTAAACCAGGTCTAAACCAGGTCTAAACCAGGTCTAAACCAGGTCTAAACCAGGACTAAACCAGGTCTAAACCAGGTCTGAACCAGGTCTAAACCAGGACTAAACCAGGACTAAACCAGGTCTAAACCAGGTCTAAACCAGGTCTAAACCAGGTCTAAACCAGGACTAAACCAGGTCTAAACCAGGTCTAAACCAGGTCTAAACCAGGTCTAAACCAGGACTAAACCAGGTCTCAACCAGGTCTAAACCAGGTCTAAACCAGGACTAAACCAGGTCTAAACCAGGTCTAAACCAGGACTAAACCAGGACTAAACCAGGACTAAACCAGGTCTAAACCAGGTCTAAACCAGGTCTAAACCAGGACTAAACCAGGTCTCAACCAGGTCTAAACCAGGTCTAAACCAGGACTAAACCAGGTCTCAACCAGGTCTAAACCAGGTCTAAACCAGGTCTAAACCAGGTCTAAACCAGGACTAAACCATGTCTAAACCAGGTCTAAACCAGGTCTAAACCAGGACTAAACCAGGACTAAACCAGGACTAAACCAGGTCTAAACCAGGACTAAACCAGGACTAAACCAGGTCTAAACCAGGTCTAAACCAGGTCTAAACCAGGACTAAACCAGGACTAAACCAGGTCTAAACCAGGTCTAAACCAGGACTAAACCAGGTCTAAACCAGGTCTAAACCAGGACTAAACCAGGTCTAAACCAGGTCTAAACCAGGACTAAACCAGGTCTAAACCAGGTCTAAACCAGGTCTAAACCAGGTCTAAACCAGGACTAAACCAGGTCTAAACCAGGTCTAAACCAGGTCTAAACCAGGTCTAAACCAGATTGGAGTCAGGACTAACAGCACCGTGAGCACACGTCAGAGCAGGTCATTAAGGTGATTTTTTACTGAAGAGCTGTAGATCCTCTTCGACATCGAATCCAGAGCCTCCTGTGTCTCGTCTTCTGTCGTTTACAGCCTTTCTGCGCCGAAGAAACCGCATAAGGACGTCCTCGAGATGTTTGTTTGCCGCAGAAATAGAACCGAACTGATTGTACTCATTTGTTGAAGAGGTTTGAAGAGGTTCAGCCTTGAGTTTGAGTCGCAGCGAGGGCCGTTTGTCGTTGTCTCGTTTCAGTTTGTTTTTCTTCAATCAGCCTCAGCAATTATCTCCAGAACAGTTTTGTCTTAAACGGAGAATAAAGCGATGAAAACCTGATCCTGTTTATGAACGTAAACCTGTTCCACATGACCACAGAGACCAAAAATAAATCAGGACTAAACCAGGAACAAACTAAGATTGAACGCCTCATTTGAGATTGTTTTGGGTCAAATGTGTTTTCTTTGTAAATTTTATAAACATTCTTTCCGCCTTTTTATTGCATTTCTGAAAACTACAACAATATCCAGTTTACATGAACGAACGCTCCGCTCTCTGGTTTATGACTGTATTAAGTTAGAAACTGTCTTTTTAACCTGACACAGAACTGTTCCACAGACCATCTGGAGGCTCCTGTTAAAAGCGTTTGTGAAAGCCTAAGGCCAGGGTTCAGACGAGAATACTTTGCTTGGAGCAGTTCAAGATAGATTTCCATGAGTTTGTGAACTCACATATGAATGTATTATTAGAACTGGATAAGCCCCGCCCCATTTCCCTGACACAAATTTGATTAGTGTTCATTACTTATTTCTATGTCATAGACTTTTTTTTTTACTATATTTGCTAAAACATAACTTGTCCCGCCTTCAGCTCATTGGTCAGAGCGGATCAGGTGGACGCCGGCGCAGGTTAAACACAGGAACACATGGTCGACTGCTCTATCGGCCGTAGGGTGACCAGATGAGATTGGCTGAAATTTGGGACGGGGGGGGAGAAACGACGGTTTTGGTGTTAACTTCATCGCGCAGTCAAGCGTCTGTATTATTGTTGGTGGGCCACTCAGTGGAACACAGAGGTCAACTCAGCAGCAGCTATTTTATTATACATGGAATCATCCTGCTTCTTAAAGAAGGACCAGACCAACGTGTTAGTCTGTACAGTCACGAGCATGCAGCCTAACATCTGCCTCCCCTCCGTGAGAAACACCAAACTATTTCTTTGCAGAACGCTTTACTTTCATCGCTTAAGGCTGTAGCAATCCATGGATACTTCCCCAGCCACTCCTCCCGGTACCTGCAGAGGCCTTTTTGCTTTTTAGCAGCATGTTGGGGTTCCGGTCCACCAGCCATGTCAACGGAATGAATGAAAATTAGCTTATCAAAATCTAAATTTGCGCCTAGTCGCATACGTTTTTATTTTTATTTTTAAACCAGACGTCCGAAATGGTCACCCTAATCGGCCGCACAACATGGAAGTAAAAAACCTTTCTGTTTTCCAGCGCCAATGAGTAACTTCTATTGAAAATAATGGGCGGCCATGTTTTATTTGACCTTCTCACATGTTCCAGCTCCAATAATGCGTCCGTGATGTCATTATCATTAATACTTTTTTCAAGTTTAATAAAATCATGCCTTATCTTTTTCTGCTGTACTTTTTTTTATCACAGCATTGTTTTTATTTAATTTAATTTGTCTAGTTCAGCTACATATGAACACATGAACACACATTTACAACTGAGCACACTTTCCTCTTGATTATATTTTTCATTCTGCATATTTCCTCCACATATGCCATGTTCCTGTTTGTGTTTCTTTAAAGTCATCAGGGCAGCTCTGTTTAACCAACACACTCCAGACTCACACTTAAAGTGCTGCTAACACCTTCAGAGACAAAACTTTCCATTCAACTCTGACCTCAACACAATCTGTTTCCAACAAGGCTGTTAATGAGATCCTTATAGAAGATCATATATCACTGCTGTCGACAAAATCCAGTGTAAACCAGGTCTAAACCAGGTCTAAACCAGGACTAAACCAGGACTAAAGCAGGACTAAACCAGGTCTAAACCAGGACTAAACCAGGACTAAAGCAGGACTAAACCAGGACTAAACCAGGTCTAAACCAGGACTAAACCAGGACTAAAGCAGGACTAAACCAGGTCTAAACCAGGACTAAACCAGGACTAAAGCAGGACTAAACCAGGACTAAACCAGGTCTAAACCAGGACTAAACCAGGACTAAAGCAGGACTAAACCAGGTCTAAACCAGGACTAAACCAGGACTAAAGCAGGACTAAACCAGGACTAAACCAGGACTAAACCAGGACTAAAGCAGGACTAAACCAGGACTAAACCAGGTCTAAACCAGGACTAAACCAGGACTAAAGCAGGACTAAACCAGGTCTAAACCAGGACTAAACCAGGACTAAAGCAGGACTAAACCAGGACTAAACCAGGACTAAACCAGGTCTAAACCAGGTCTAAACCAGGACTAAACCAGGACTAAACCAGGACTAAACCAGGACTAAACCAGGACTAAACCTGGACTAAACCAGGACTAAACCAGGTCTAAACCAGGACTAAACCAGGACTAAACCAGTTCTAAACCAGGACTAAACCAGGTCTAAACCAGGACTAAACCAGGACTAAACCAGGACTAAACCAGGACTAAACCAGGACTAAACCAGGACTAAACCAGGACTAAACCAGGACTAAACCTGGACTAAACCAGGACTAAACCAGGACTAAACCTGGACTAAACCAGGACTAAACCAGGACTAAAGCAGGACTAAACCAGGTCTAAACCAGGACTAAACCAGGACTAAAGCAGGACTAAACCAGGACTAAACCAGGTCTAAACCAGGACTAAACCAGGACTAAAGCAGGACTAAACCAGGACTAAACCAGGTCTAAACCAGGACTAAACCAGGACTAAAGCAGGACTAAACCAGGTCTAAACCAGGACTAAACCAGGACTAAAGCAGGACTAAACCAGGACTAAACCAGGACTAAACCAGGTCTAAACCAGGTCTAAACCAGGACTAAACCAGGACTAAACCAGGACTAAACCTGGACTAAACCAGGACTAAACCAGGACTAAACCAGGACTAAACCTGGACTAAACCAGGACTAAACCAGGACTAAACCTGGACTAAACCTGGACTAAACCAGGACTAAACCAGAACTAACCTAAATTGTTAAAACTGGTGTAACTTTGCTAAACTCTTTAAATGTGACATGATAAGTTAGTTCCTGTGAGACCAGATCCAGTAGGACCTGAGTCGAGTCCGACTGAAGTCTGGGTTTTTCTCTTCTTTGTGTTTTTAATGAAAGTGTTACTGCAGTGATTTAATGAAGACAAGCCTGTGGGTTTCCTCTGAAGTGGATCTGAAACAGCAGCAGGAAGGAGACCAAGGACTCTGGGGGGGTTCTCAAGTCCACGTCCGGTTCAGGGAGGACTACGTGAAGTTTAATCAGTGCAGAGGTTTAAAACAAGTGGGATTAAAACAGAATTTAACCAGGACTAAAGCAGGTCTAAACCAGGTCTAAACCAGGTCTAAACCAGGTCTAAACCAGATCTAAACCAGGACTAAACCAGGTCTAAACCAGGTCTAAACCAGGTCTAAACCAGGTCTAAACCAGGTCTAAACCAGGTCTAAACCAGGACTAAACCAGGTCTAAACCAGGACTAAACCAGGACTAAACCAGGTCTAAACCAGGACTAAACCAGGACTAAAGCAGGTCTAAACCAGGACTAAACCAGGACTAAAGCAGGACTAAACCAGGTCTAAACCAGGACTAAACCAGGACTAAAGCAGGACTAAAACAGGACTAAACCAGGTCTAAACCAGGTCTAAACCAGGTCTAAACCAGGACTAAACCAGGTCTAAACCAGGACTAAACCAGGTCTAAACCAGGTCTAAACCAGATCTAAACCAGGACTAAACCAGGTCTAAACCAGGTCTAAACCAGGTCTAAACCAGGTCTAAACCAGGTCTAAACCAGGACTAAACCAGGTCTAAACCAGGACTAAACCAGGACTAAACCAGGTCTAAACCAGGACTAAACCAGGACTAAAGCAGGACTAAACCAGGATTAAACCAGGTCTAAACCAGGACTAAACCAGGTCTAAACCAGGACTAAACCAGGACTAAAGCAGGACTAAACCAGGTCTAAACCAGGACTAAACCAGGACTAAAGCAGGACTAAAGCAGGACTAAACCAGGTCTAAACCAGGTCTAAACCAGGACTAAACCAGGACTAAACCAGGTCTAAACCAGGACTAAACCAGGTCTAAACCAGGACTAAAGCAGGACTAAAGCAGGACTAAACCAGGTCTAAACCAGGACTAAACCAGGACTAAAGCAGGACTAAAACAGGACTAAACCAGGTCTAAACCAGGTCTAAACCAGGTCTAAACCAGGACTAAACCAGGTCTAAACCAGGACTAAACCAGGTCTAAACCAGGACTAAACCAGGACTAAAGCAGGACTAAACCAGGTCTAAACCAGGACTAAACCAGGACTAAACCAGGTCTAAACCATGTCTAAACCAGGACTAAACCAGGACTAAACCAGGTCTAAACCATGTCTAAACCAGGACTAAACCAGGACTAAACCAGGTCTAAACCAGGACTAAACCAAGTCTAAACCAGGACTAAAGCAGGACTAAACCAGGACTAAACCAGGACTAAAGCAGGACTAAAGCAGGTCTAAACCAGGACTAAACCAGGACTAAAGCAGGACTAAAGCAGGACTAAACCAGGTCTAAACCAGGACTAAACCAGGACTAAAGCAGGACTAAAACAGGACTAAACCAGGTCTAAACCAGGTCTAAACCAGGTCTAAACCAGGACTAAACCAGGTCTAAACCAGGACTAAACCAGGTCTAAACCAGGACTAAACCAGGACTAAAGCAGGACTAAACCAGGTCTAAACCAGGACTAAACCAGGACTAAACCAGGTCTAAACCATGTCTAAACCAGGACTAAACCAGGACTAAACCAGGTCTAAACCATGTCTAAACCAGGACTAAACCAGGACTAAACCAGGTCTAAACCAGGACTAAACCAAGTCTAAACCAGGACTAAAGCAGGACTAAACCAGGACTAAACCAGGACTAAAGCAGGACTAAAGCAGGTCTAAACCAGGACTAAACCAGGACTAAACCAGGTCTAAACCAGGACTAAACCAAGTCTAAACCAGGACTAAAGCAGGACTAAACCAGGACTAAACCAGGACTAAAGCAGGACTAAAGCAGGTCTAAACCAGGTCTAAACCAGGACTAAACCAGGACTAAACCAGGTCTAAACCAGGACTAAACCAGGTCTAAACCAGGACTAAAGCAGGACTAAAGCAGGACTAAACCAGGTCTAAACCAGGACTAAACCAGGACTAAAGCAGGACTAAAACAGGACTAAACCAGGTCTAAACCAGGTCTAAACCAGGTCTAAACCAGGACTAAACCAGGTCTAAACCAGGACTAAACCAGGTCTAAACCAGGACTAAACCAGGACTAAAGCAGGACTAAACCAGGTCTAAACCAGGACTAAACCAGGACTAAACCAGGTCTAAACCATGTCTAAACCAGGACTAAACCAGGACTAAACCAGGTCTAAACCATGTCTAAACCAGGACTAAACCAGGACTAAACCAGGTCTAAACCAGGACTAAACCAAGTCTAAACCAGGACTAAAGCAGGACTAAACCAGGACTAAACCAGGACTAAAGCAGGACTAAAGCAGGTCTAAACCAGGACTAAACCAGGACTAAACCAGGTCTAAACCAGGTCTAAACCAGGACTAAACCAGGTCTAAACCTGAATAAATAGAGTAATAAACAGAACTGGAACTACAGGTAAGGCCAGACCAGACCAGACCAGACCAGCACTAAACTTATATTTAGATTTATTGGAAGAGTTATTGATTCAAAACACATTCTTTTTCTTTCACATTCAGCTCTATGACTCATTTTGAGCCTCTGTATTAAACGCTCAATATTTACAGATATGTCTCTATTTGAGCCAAATCTAAATGGAATCGGAGCGCGCTCAGTGTCGACCGCCGCCAATCCTGAGTGACCGGTGGGAATCTGATAAGAGCAGCTGGGTTTTATTTACCCATGATGCCCGGCGCAGTGGCTCGGGAGCAGTGGGAGCTGAGAGGGATTAGAGCGAGTCCAGTGGATTTTTGTGGAAAAGAGTCCTGGACGAGAGACTGGGACCAGAGTAAATCCTCCTGAAACCAGCGGAGATTTCTGGAGCAATGCTTTTAAATGATGTCTGAGTTGTCAAACAGAAGAAAGATTAAGTTTATTTTTACCCTGAAACATGCTTCTAGGGCCCTTTTTGGTCCAGAGCCAAAGTCTTCTCAGTTCTTTTGATTTGATTTGAGACATTGATACATTTCTGTCTTTATGAATGGCTTCCTTTCATTTTCCTCCCAAATAGAACATTATTTAAATCCTTTTTTAAAACAGGATGGGCTTTGTGCAGTGTTTTATTTCTGTGAATGGTTTATTCCAGACATAACTAATCACCTGCTCTTGGGTCGTTGGAGGTGCAGGGCTGAGGAGTGTTGAGGAAACAGCAAAGGAACCTTTCAGAAGTGTTTCAGAAGCAAGGTTTAGATTTGAGATTCAAATGGTTTAGTATCAACTTCCCTCATTAACTCTCAGAGACTCAATAGCTTCTCCAAACTGGTCTACAACAAAACATTCCCACAGTCAGAGACTCCCACACTGTCCAATTTAATTTAGACTCAAACAAACAACGTCTCGACATTAGGCCTTCTTCAGTTCAGTTCAGACGACTTTATTAATCCCTCCAGGAGCAATTAATTCGAGCTGCAAACAACACTAAGCACAGTGTTGGAAGAAAGGTAAATGAAAAAGCAGTGGTCGTGAGGATGTTGAAGGTGGAGATGTCACAAGACACTGTGTCCCAATAATCATCAGTGAACTAACTTCAGACTCTCGCACAATGAGCTCTTTGTTTAATGCAGTTTATTATTCCACTCTTTTTTCTCGTCATTACCTTCTCAGTCGTCCAAGTCATTTACACGCAGAGATTATTCATTATCACACTTTAAAGATGGCTTTTGACATTCCCCACAACATTCTGGGCAGGAGTGGAAAGAGACAGAGTGGATTAGGAGATAAACAATAGAGGAACAAAGTGCCTCCCGCTGAGTTCAGCCTCCAGAGCAGCTCCACAAACCGAAATAGAGAGTCTGACGGAGGAAATGTGGAAATATGAAGAGCTATATAGAGATGTAGAGATGGGAGGAGGCTGGAGTGAGCCGTCAGCGCTAATGGACAGAGCGGCCGAGGGAAGAGACGGGACAAACAGCACGTCAACAACGATAAAACAAAAACAGAGTCTGAGAGAAACGGGAAAATAATGCGTGGTCTGGCTCAGAGCAGAGACAGAGGACTTTTCTCATGACGGAAGAATTTGGAATCAAACATTCAAACTGAAGTATGTCTGACGTATTGCTGAATAGTTTGGTCATATTTATAAAAACAAAACAATAACTACGGATTTACACTGAACTCTTGAGCACAGTGTTGTCAGTGTTGTCAGCTTTGTCTCGGTTTTGTCACAGATGTAGATTTTCACCAAAAGCATCTTCGGAGGGGTTTGTTTAAACCCAGTCTTACACACAGTGTTCCTCAAACTGTGGAACGAGGACTAGATATTTACTGTGTATATCTTGAACATAAAGTAGAGCTTTAGTCCTCGTTAAACCCGGGTTAGTCCCAGTTCAGATCTTGTTTCAGAGTGATGAGTGTGTCAGACCGGTAGGACCTTCTTATTACCAATGATCCTGGTGTATTCTGTGGTTCAAATTTCAAATTCAGACGTTAGCTTTAACCATTAGGCTCTTCCATTAAAAACATTTATAAAAGACACTGTTAGCTAACGCTTGCTGTGGTAAAACCTTTTGGTTGACACATTTCTGTCTGGTTTTGACAGAGTATAAGTTCTAGTTTACAAATGGGGGCAGTTATTGGTCACTTTTGTCCATCGCTAAAGTGGGCTTCAGTCGAGTGCACTGGTCACACATAAACCAGAGTGTCTGGTGTACATCGGTCTTTACCATCACCAACACAAGGCTTCCATCTGTAACAACACTGGTCTGGTCTAAACCTGCTTTCTTCTCTGTCTGCGGCAGATATCCGAGGGCTCCAGAGTTTCCTCGACCAGACGTCTCGACAGGGCGTGGACGTGGCTCTGCAGAGGGTCGACCGGAACATCAGTAAAGTCTTCACCAACCTGTTCACCACCATGAGAACCGAGGAGCTGAACCGATACAGAGACACGCTGAGGAGAGCCATCCTCCTGCTGAGTCCACACGGAGCCCACTCCTTCATCCAACAGGTCGGACATGTTGGATTTAGAATGTTTTTAAAATGTGTGTGAATTAGAGCTTTATCGTGTGGAGGCTGTGGAGGATGTGTGTCTGAGCATTAGGACAAGAACGTGTTTTGGGATTTACTCTGAAGAGACTTGGCATCAGCTGTGCTCTTTTGGAGATGTTTGTGCTGCATGGTGCTAAATGGATTGGTTGTAAAAAGTGAATTTCTTTTGAAAAATAGATCTAGAGCTGAAGAAGTTAACAACAGTCCTGAATGTCATCAGCCTCTCGTTCAGCCAGTGCCTTTAGAAAACAGAGCCCTGTGGATAAAGAAAAGACAGGATGATGATGAAGGAACTTTTTCT